>CATOAN010000042.1:0-16848 GCA_951394045.1 Nitzschia sp. DOCU1 | reverse complement strand
GCTATTGGAAGATGGAAAGGGAGAAGTCAATATTACCGGCCTTCAAGAAGTACCCGCTCCGACTCCAGAAGACTTTTTACGAGTCATTGAAGAAGGAAACAGGTATGTACGGTACTATCTGAAATATGTGCCGGTGGAAAGTCTAGGTAGTTTGCTCACCTCGTAACTTTTGTTCGCTTGTGCTGAATCCTGTGTATAGTCTCCGGACGACTCACACTACCGAAGCCAATGACTCATCGTCTCGATCGCACGCCATTTGTCAAATCTTTTTGAGACAAAACGGAAAACTCAAAGGAAAGTTGAGTCTGGTCGATCTGGCAGGAAGTGAACGAGGTAGTGATACTAAATCACACAATTCACAGCGCCGGGCCGAGTCGGCCGATATCAATACTTCCTTGTTGAGTTTGAAGGAATGCATTCGAGCACTGGGACAAAAGTCGGCTCATGTGCCTTATCGGGGATCCAAGTTGACACTTATTCTAAAGGATTGTTTTTCACCAGACTCGAAAACAACCATGATTGCGACCGTGTCGCCAGGAGCGTCTTCGACGGATCATTCCTTGAATACATTGCGTTACGCGGACCGCATCAAGGAACAACGAACGACACCCACTACTACAACTACAACAACTGCTGCTGCTAATGGCAAGCGCCGCACTACTGGAACTTCCAAATCTTCTCGGCCCTCACTGTCACATGAGCGTCTCCAACGCATTACTCAAGCCAATGCATTGGCACGGGAACGTCGTTTGGAAGCAGGGGAAGATGCCTTGGCACACGAACACAAAACGCTGAGTCCTACAGGCCTTGCGGTAATGCCTGCCTTTGCTACGATTGACGACGATGATGATGAAGACCTTTTGCTCGACGACGATGATGACGAAGAGTACGTGCCGTCGGAACACGATGAAGATGAGGATGAAGACGATAACTTTTACACTCCGACAACATCCGAAGTCGCCAATGATGAAAGCTGGCAACAGGAGAATACTACCATGAACGATGAAGAAGAAATGCGCCTCATTGTTCAGGCTCTCTTTGAACTGGAAGAATCCCTCTTGAATCAACACATGAGCAATATCCAACAACACGCGGAAATGTTGACTCTAGAGGGCAAACTTTTGCAAACCATTACTCCCCAGACAACCGAAGAAGAATTGGACGATTATGCCATTCAGCTCGCAGAATACCTGGATCGCAAAGAAATCATGATTTACAAACTCCAACAAAAGTTGGGAGATTTCAAGACTCAGTTAGCCAAAGAACAAGAATTGGCACAACGAGTTCACAAACTATCTCAATACTAATAATGTATAGTAGTATTTGCTCTACAACTTTTCGGTGCTTTGAATCATCATTCGGGGGTCAATGAGAGTTTAATGCACCTAATACAAGCATACAACATTGTCTTTTGGAACTATTGTTAGATTCGAATGCATCTTTTGTGGTGTGGGTGATAATAATGTAACAGGACGCGAACGTCCGAGTGACTACGAGCAGAGCAAATCAAACGCGCTTGTGTAGCTGCGCACTGCTCACGAAGAGAAGGAATCGTAAATCACAATCATTCCCTTGCATAGAATCAAGCAGGAAATCATGGAGACAAAGAGAGCTAACAGCATCGAGTAGGAAGCACCCAAATACAAGTCAATCAATCCCCATGTCATGAAGCATCCAAGGACAACTCCGATCAAGAATCGAACCGACGCCATAAAAGTCATTCGTCGCGTTTGACATGTGATGATGGGTGTCTTGACATTCAAGATATTCGTTTGTAGGAAACGAATTCCAGAATCCTTCCACGATCGTTCAATGGCAACACAAACAACTGGAAACAACAACAGCCAAGAGTTGGACAGACCAAACATGGTCCAATACAATGTTTGCTCTCCAAGAGAGCTGCCATTTTGAAAGGTGGGAATATGTTGCCAAGTCAATGCCAAAGCGGCCGTGGCGCCCAAGCTGACACATTGCAAGACAAATCCAAGTGCCCACCCCATCATTTGAAAGTAGTGAAGAACATCGTTCACAACTTCGTCATCAATCTGTAGGCGCTCTTCTTCGTCTTCAAATTCGTCGTCACGAGAAATGAGGGGTTCTTCCAAGTCTCCCATCAAGGGAACGGCTGTCTCTACAACAGGATCCATCATGTTGTTGTTGTGTTTTATAGATTGGAAAGAGTATCTTTCAGTAAAATCACACGCAAGTTCCAATAGCTACTGAGGGGAGCGTAGCAAAACCGACAATTGATCACGCACAGGTTGGATGCAAACAGTTGCGTCAATGGTCCTGAAACCGAAAAAAGAAGATGGTTTGACCCTTTGCATGCTTTTAGCGCGCAAAACGTGGTTAGCGAACTTTTTAGCGTTACGGACGTTATTATTTTGTACTGGGTCTACGGTGATATGGGGTCGCTAATCCTCTTAAGTAAGGCGAAATCCAACGGTCGGTAATTAGAGAATTAATTCTCCAATCCAATTCCGATGCGCCGGGTGGGCTGACAAAATGTGACGGCGCACACGGTAACGTCGAAAATTGTGCAGGTGCGCCGAGATGTTAGCTTGTCAGATTGCGTCTTGGCGCACCGCCGACAATCCTGCCTAGCAGCACGAGTCGCTACTCGGAGATTCGGTCGCTAAGCAAGAGGCCCCTACTTAGAGACTCTCACACCCAGTACGCTGTTCAAGTAGTTAGTGGTCCCGGCCAGCGAGAAAAATGACGAACGGCTAGGCAGCAGCATGCACTGCCGCTATGATTATTCCTCTTCGTCTTCTTCTGTCTCTTCCTCGTCGTCGTCATCATCATCATCATCATCATCGTCGCCATCGTCAAACCGGGCTAGCAGACAAAAGTTGCTTGCCGCCTTTTTGAAATCATTGAGGTGAAAGAATGCGTTCGCTCCATACTTGGTTCCGCCTTCGACGGGAAGTGCTTGGTGCGAAGTTCGATCATCGGCTTGTAGCATATTGGAATCCATTACACTGGGCCATATCAGCACACGACCTCGCTTGGGTGTGACTGTGAGATCAAACTTATCGAATCTCGTGCCCCCTCCAATGCAATCATCGTTAAGATAAATGTAAGCGGTCAGCACTCTGGGACCTTGAGGGTGCATGAGATCATCTGGAATCATGTCGTGATGAACGTCATATTTTTGACCCCGAGTGTATTGCAACAGCTGCAGAGATTCCGAGTTGGTCGAAGGGATGCCGGCAAACTCAGAGAGGCGTTGCATCACTCCGTGGATGACAGGATCTTCCAGGCAATCGTCATCGCACCATGCCGTAGATGATGTTCTCACGGGAGAAATAGTCTTGCCCATAAGGTCACTGGGATTCATACCTGCCGTGGTGACACTTGGGTCATATCCTATATCGGTGCCAGCCTTGATGAGTGTTCTGATTTCCTCGTCGGATATTGCTCCGTCGATAGTGATAATCCAAGGGCCTTGAGTTATTCCCGGTGAAGACAGGATTTGTACTTGGTACTGAGATGCAAAAGGCTCCGAAGTTAGCCTCTTGAAGGTCTTCTCAATATCGCCAGGCCGCCAGGCATCAACGAGCCCTTCGAAGCAGTCAAAATCCTCGTCTTCTTCTTCCTCTTCGTCGACCTCCTCATCCATATTGTCGTCGGCCTCCGAAGCAATATTGTCACATTCGCGGCACATTGGGGCACAGTACTCGGCCATATCTGAAAATGTTCACGTCCAGAGTCAGCCGAAAAAGAAAGTATCGGCACCAATAGGCAATCTGCTAATAACTTACATTCGGCATTTTTGAAGCATTCATCCGTGAGAGACCACCACGCGCACATAGGGTGGAGGTTGATGCATCGGCCAGTGCCATAGAGGTGCTGGTCATGTCCCTTTAGGTAGATCCGGGCTCCCTCTATCGCTCGGAGGATGTCTTCTTTGCCCACCTCATCGCTCTCTTCGACATCGAGTTCCTGTGGCACTCCCAAATCCTCACCTAAGCCGTAGTGCCAGTCCGGTAGACTTCCGCTGCCATCTTCGCTAGAGCAGAGGTTACAACTCAATGAGCATTCCTCACTCATGAATTTCTTAATCTTTTGGCACAAACCACTTCGGGCCCACAGTTCACAGAGGTCGTGGAAGTCTTGACACTCGAAATGCCCAAGCGTTTCATTTTTGCATGCCATTTCAAATTCGCCGCTCTTCCCAGAAAGGGATCCGTCCTCTTCGGAAGGAGGGACGATACATTGATCATCAGAGTAAATCTTTCCTAGCCGATCATTATTTTTCTGTGGTTGTCCGATTGGGCAGCCAAAATCGCTGACTACTTGGTCAACTCCCGACTGTGCCTGTACAGAAAAACACCATATCGCAGACCAAGAAAGCCCCAATGCGGTGAGACGCTGGGCTTTCGCTATCATGGTGCAATTTTGGGATGCTCGGAACGTCGTTTCAGCAACAGAATATGGGTGAACCTGAAAACTAACTTTGGAGCAGTGGATTAATAGCTTGCACCTCTTCTCTGGGTGAACGATGATGATGTGAATGACTCTTACTCTAGAAAGCGAACCAAACAGTGAGTGCGATTATGGGTTCCTTGGCGCCGAAAATTTTATGCCGTCCAGCGCGCAAACTTAAGTTACAATGTAATGTTTAACGCCTGATTACCCTTTCATATATGTACATTATACAGCGTCGATAATAAATATTTGGGTTTCTCCGAGGGATCGTTCCTTTAAAAATCCATACGGGACAGCGTGTTCTGAATTGCCAACGGGCTCGCTTCGACATTCTTGGCACGAAGTTCCGTTCACCACAGGATGTAGGCCAAAAAATTGGAAATCGTGCTAAAAGGGGTATTAGAGCGAAATGCACGATCATAAGTGTGATCATAGCAGAGCTCTAGGGATGTGGCTGCCGCCCTATGCTTAGACAGGAGTCAGTAGTGCAATGATGTCAATAGTCTCACTATTATAATTGAAGCCTAATGATACCGTCCGTTCAGCCGTTCTGTGGCAGCAAGAAGTAGTAGAGTCCAGGACTCCTCAAGCAAAGAGATCGTAGTAGTCTCGAGTGACAATGTTTACTTCTGCTGACAATATCAGCTAGCTAATAGCAGAGAAGACCACGGCCGTCGTACATCTTGAGGGCTCTGTCGCAGATACAGCGAGCTCTACTATAACAATTCGACACCGGGGCGCCCCCTTCTTTGGATTCGTGCAGGGATTCCTGCATCCATTCCTTGCTGTTTTGAAGTCACGCATGTGATACCATGCGTTGGCTCCATATTTGACGCCATCAATCACTTCCGGCACCTGATGTTTTGTTCGATAGTCTTGTCCAAGGGATCTTCGTCATAGATGTTCGGCCAGCAGATCACCACTCGACCTTGTTTCCTCGGCATAACGGTACGTTAGTAGTATTCAGCTTCGAGAACACCATATACTTGGCTTTCTCCGATGGATTGTTCCTTAAAAATCCCTACGGGGACAGCACATAGTCATATTGGATCATAGTAGTTGAGTCGAATTTTCGACTAGTAAAGGGCGGCAACGATCATGCATCTCACAGTCACTAGCGAGGCAAAACGCCCGATAGAGACAATCGAATGCACTCCCGTCAGATACTGTTCCTCCCATGTGGTTGTTGAGGTGGACGATGTATGAATTTTCCCGAATTCCATTCAGGTAATGAAAGTCTTCGTATTCTCTGGTATAATCGTAGCATTGTTCGACAATATTTTCCCAGCTGAAATACTGAAACGCGAGTGGACCAACTGCCTCGAAATCCCAAGTTTCTGGTGCAGAAAAATAAACTCTTGTGAGCAATTGTGGGCCATTATAACCCCAAACACGATTGTTGAAGTTCGAGAGGAACTCGAGCAGTGCTGCTTCCATGAATTTGTGTCCTGGTTGAAATTTCAATACGGCACCGTTCAGGACTATGCGCTCATTGTCCTCGAATCCAATCGCATTCGCAGGCAAAGAATCAATCGGCCTTACAACTATAGTGTCAGTATCTGTAGGATTGAAGAACGAGGCGGGTAAAAATGAGCGAGGACACATTTGCCACGAAGCCTCCTGCACACCCCACCATGGGCTTACCAAGGTAGACGCCGCCGTCCAAATACATCAGGATCATTCTCATCAAATTGCTCTCGTTACTGTACCAATAGCCCTCGGGATCATTTGCATATTCGTTCACACGACCCATGAAACGTTCAATGAGCTCGTCAGGAAACGCATGAGTCTCCAACAACCTTTTCAGACCTTCCACTGTGTCGTAGGACTTGACGGATAAATCGTACCCAGCGTCGATCAAGTACCGCACGGGGGTGTCTGTCATTTCTCTGGCGTGGAGAATCACCTTTGCGTTGGGGTGATGGAAAAAGATACTTTCCAAGCAGCGCTTCTGCATCGTTCCAAAGTTCTCTTCTTTGTTGGTGTGAATCAGGTGAAAGAGAGCCTTCCAGCTGGAAACGTTTCTTGCACCGACTGCTGCTGCTGCTGCTGATAGAACACAAGTTCGTTTGTTTTCGGCAGGTATGATATCCGGTCTATGTTTGTCTTCCGTAGTGGCAACCTTTTCGCCATCAATATGTTTGGTCAACGATCTACACTCGTCGGGATTTCGAGAATACGTTCCAAGAAAAAAAAGACGGTTTCGTTGAATGGTGAGGACCGCAAGGAGGACAACGATTGCCATTGCCTTCATCGCTCGGCGAAGCTCTGGGCTCCTATCGTTGTTGTCGAAGGCTCTCAGCATGGTATTGTCGACTTTCTAGCATCCAATGGAGGGTAAAAAAGATGATGCACGCAGAGTTTTGAGGGTAGTTCGATAGAGAAGATGGTCGCCTACCGGATGAGACGTGAATACGCGAACCAGTAATAATCCCTGCGCTGGTCGTGTCCCGAAGCCACATACCAGGACTATCCGGTACTGCGCTATGTAGGCCCTACGTGGGATCGTGCTCCTTAAATTGGGACCTCGCAATTTTTAACAAGGCGCGCAGGGGCTATCGCTCCATGACAGAACGGCTCGTTCAAACTGCTCTCGCGCGTCGAATCTGCGCGACATTGTCAAACGAGTCGATCACCGCCTAGCTAGTGGTGCTACTTATTTGACCTCCTAACCTGCTAGCTACTTGTGATGACTTTGGGGTCTTCATCATTGTGGATGATGCAAGGATATTGGTAGAGATGAGATGAGTTTTAAATGCGATAATGTGAAAATATTCGTTGTGCTGTTGCTGTCGTGTGAGTCAAAATTCTGTACACACGATCTGTCCCCCTGTTCAAAATGGTCGGATCTGTACATCAGATTCTGTTCGGTACAAAATTTATCAGGGTGTTAGCCCTTGCGCCCGGTCAGAATTCGAAAAAATTTGTACGCCGGGCCGTCTGACCGGGACTTAGCCGGTGCTCTTAGGGGTGCAGGATAGACAGCTTCATTACGGAGCTCTCTATGTTATCCATATAATTCGGTTATCGTACCGTTATTGACATTCCTCTATGGTCATCCGCACCAGAATCCAATTTCGCAATCCTAGTACACTATGATTTCATCCACGTGCCATAATTGATTGTTGCTTATCTCTGCTGCCAAATGGCCTGTTATCGAAATGGGGTTTTTTCGAAACGGCATGTTATCGAAACAGGGTTTTTTCGAAACAGGGTATGTTGAAACGGTTTTTTTTGAAACGGGGTTTTTCGATTTGTTATGAGATGACGAACACTAAGGAATTATCAATTTAATGCGATTTGCATTTGCGTATTTGTCGTTGACAAACGCTAGGACATTTCTACTTAGGGTTAGGGGGCTAGGGTTCGGCAAAGAATGTCTACTACCGGAAAGTCCAGGTGTACCAGGAGCGCACACGGAATATTAACGCTCGACTCGCGAGGCTGAACGGCGCATTCGCGCTCCGCAATTGATAAATATTGAGCGGGGTCGGTCGGGAACCCCACGTCAGTTTGACGGAGGAATACCAAGAATCCTCTAAGTAAATTAAATAGCCCTTCTTCGTTCCACATAATAGACCTACAGTCGAAAAGACAGAAAATCATTCATTGTCTCACCTGTGGATCTTATTCGTGCACGGACCAAGTTGCGGGGAGCAGAAAATCTGGAATGTGGGAGCTCTTGCGGAATCATCCAAAGGAATCCCACATCCGGTATTGATTCTGGCCACCGCCGGCTTTCTGGCCACCGCCGAAAAAATTGCCGGCGTTTCGGCGGGGGCCGGAAATCCAACTTCTAATGCCCCAAGATTCCCTTCGCTACCGCCTCAAGTCCTGCGAGCTCTTATTATCGTTCCAATCCTTCTGAGAACGACCAAAAAAATAAAAAACCGAATTCCAAAAGCCTGTTTCGAGAACCCACCCCCTGGACACCCAAACCGAACTTGCCAGATCTCCGATGGGGGGGGGGGTCGGGGGGAAATTAACACGCACCAATGCGACAATGAAGATCGTCGACCACGTCGCAAGCGCAACTCAAAAAGGCAACAATAACACCATGGATGTCAACTCCCACGGTGGTTACTATAAACATGGTGCCCGGTACACCATAGAGAAAAGGTTGGAAGTGATCCAGATCTTTCTGGAGCTTCAGCAAGTGGGTGGAGATCCTAACTACCGAAATCGGGGTCGGCTGTGTACACGGGAAGTTGCAGAGATGGCGAAGGTTAGCATCAGCTATGCCTACCACGTCATCTCTGAGTATATGGAGACTGGGGGTATCAAGGACACCGAAGTCAGGAAGGCAGAAGTAGCCAAAATCAGGCAACAATACACTAAAATTGGCCCTCTGGAGACCCTGGTCCTTCTCTTCCTACGATCAGAGAACGATCAGATGTTGCTTGTGGAGTATAAAAACAATCTACGACGAATAACAGGGGCAAGTGTATCAGTGCAAACCATCGATTATTTCTTCAAGCACCGATTTGACTACCGTGGATCCCTTCGAAAGGCCTCGCTGGTGCCAGTGGACAAGTGGAAAGAGGAGAACATTGCCCGGTACCACGAGTTCATGGAAACCATTGCCAAGTTTCCAGATCACTCCCACTACCACTTTATTGATGAAAAACATTTCGTCAATAAAGATGCCTACAACAACAAGGTCTGCGTCAATCCACTTGATGGGAGCATCCGTGCCATCCCAGTTTCAGGAAACTTCCGCGATCCAGTGAATATGATTGCGATCATCCGATGTTGTGGCTGGGAACCAGCGATGCACTACACGATCGGGAAGGAGAACGGCACCGCCGCTCTCTTCACTGCCTACATTGAGCACCTCCTGGCTCATAATTGGTTCCAGGAGGGTGACCTCCTCATTATGGACAATGCTGCAATCCACACAGGGGTGGAGGCAAGTCACATCTCGGATTTGTTGTTTTCCTACGGAGTTCTGGTGGTCCCATTGCCAACAAGGGCCCCAGAACTCAACCCTATTGAGTTATGCTTCCACATTATAGCGCGTCACATCCGGAAAGCTCGGGGGTACGGCGATGAGGACACGGAACTGTCCGACATGACAGTGGAACAGCAAGTTCGTCGCGTCGTCGCAGAGCACATCAACTGCGAACGAGTTCTAAGGTGTGCTGCTCATTGCGGCTATTAGATAAGCAGTACATAATAATAGTTCTATAATTTCAAAGTTCAATATGCATTTAAAGTAGTAAGTTAGTTAAAGTAGTAATCGTTTGCCGGCCAACTTGAGTGGTAAACCACTCAAGCCAAAGTATCTCAGCTAATTTTCAATGTAGGTCAAAGTCTAGTCCTCATAGAGCGATTCCACGAAGCAATCGTCCTCATCTGAATCTTGATGACAGCTTAGAGCACAACCACGTTCATCATCATGGTATCCAATCTCAGGCGATTCTTCCACTTCCTCTTCGTTGTCGTCGTTGTCGTCGTCTTTGTCATCTTCTTCATCCTCACTACTCTGTTCTTTGATGGCTTCCTTGGATTCCTTGGATGGCTTCGTCTTCTTCGCCTTTGGCTTTTGATTGTCGTTGCTATCATCCAAATAAATACACTCATTTGTCTTTGCTTCTGCCCCGAAGCCTTTTTTAATACCGGATGAGACGTGAATACGCGAACCAATCACCATATTCCCTGCGCTGCGCTTCGCGCGGAGTGGAACCGAACGCACCACGGCCAGGCCAAAACGGCACATTCACGCTCCCTCCTCTCTAGACTGTGTAAGGGCGGCCGGTCACGATCATGAGTGTGGCCCTTCGTAGTGAAGCTAGAGGGATGCGGCTGCCGCCCAATGCATAGGCAGGAGTCAATAGTGTAATACTGTAGTAGTTATTATTGCAGTTGAAGCCTCCTAGTAATGATACCATGCACCAGCACCAGCCAGCCGCCCTTCCTCTGTGGCAGCAGCAGCAGCAGCAAGTAGAGCCGTCCAGCAGGACTCAATCAAAGAGATCGTAGTAGTTCTGGCAGGGTTCTTTACTTCTGACAATGCCAGCCAGCTAATAGCAGAGAAGCCCATTGCCGTCGTCCAAACTGACTGTCGCAGATGCAAGAAGCTATACAGTTCGACATTGGACGGCACTTCTTCAGATTCGTCGTCCTACAGGATTTCTCTGTAACCATGATTGTCACAGGGCCAGAAAGTTCGACGACTACATGCAACCCTTGTCGCTTGCTGTTTTGAAGTCGTTGGCTCCATATTTGACGCCATCAATCACTTCCAGCGCCTGATGTTTTGTTCGATAGTCCTTGTCCAAGGGATCTTCGTCGTAGACGTTCGGCCAGATCACCACTCGCCCTCGTTTCGGCATGACGGTCAATTCAAGCTCGTCGAACTTGGTGCAGCCGCCTTCTTTCACTTCGTTCAGGTAAAGGAAGACCGTCAAGATTCTATGCCCCCCTTGCTGATCCACTTGATGATCAATCATATCCTGGTGGGTCTCATAGAATTGCCCTTGCTGATACCGCAACAATTGCAAACGTTCCGCGTTGGTATCGGGGATACCCGTCAAGTTGGAAAATCGTGCTGTGACGCGCTTCACAATTTCATCGTCCTCGCACACATCTAGGCACCAGGCATTTGTCGAAGTGCGCCCTTCACTCACGATATCGATGTGTCTACCGTCTGCCCGCTGCCCAACAATGTCCATGGATCGCTTGTATCCCAACATTCCCCCTGTAAAAGACATGTCAGTATGCCGAGTTGTAAAGTCAATAAGACCTCTCATGCTAGAAATCAAATGGCTTACCCAGCTGTATCAGACGGAGAGCTTCTTCCTCTGTTACCACATTGTCCATCGTTATCACCCACGGTCCATCTGTAGTGTCGGGAGATGACAAAATCTGGACGCGATATAGGGACAAGAAAGGCTCAGATGTCAAACGTTCAAACATTGCGTTCAAATCACCAGGCCCCCAGGCGTTGGGTGCGTTAGGATCCAAAGGGCCATTGCGGATTCCGGGGTTGTTGAATCGGGATTTGATTCCCAACTTGCGAAATATCTCTTTTAGATAGGGCGACTGGAGGGTCAACATGCTCTCATACGATACAATCAGTGGATTCATGCCTTTCTCTATGGTTTCCATCATGATCGCACGGCCCTGCTCGTATTGTTGGTAGGCGGCTTCAGCCTCGGGACAGTGACCACCATTGCTTTTGACAATGCCCTGAAAATGAAGCATGGGATCCCGAATGACCATGACCGGGTAGACATGGACTCCTCGCTCGCGGTACCATTGAATATTGCTGGTCACATTGACAAAGAATCGATGAGGACTGCTCATGACTTCATCCCCCATAAAGTCTTTACATGCCTCAGGTGAGGGCATAAAAGCAGGCGGCGCCTCTTCGGAGATAGGCTTCACATCACACTCAATAGGATAAAAGACAGGAACCGTAGGTAAAGGCTGGGACCACCGCGTATCGAATCCATACCTGTTCTCGTCTACCCAGCCCAATGGGAGTGAAATGTGATGTACTTGCACGCGTCCGCCCCTTGCTGAAATGCGATCAGTGTTGCATTCTTCCCTTGGAACCCCAAGTGCTTCAGCAATGGTTTTGGCCGTAAACGTCGTCCCCGAAGATTCCAATCCGTAAACCAGAAATAATTTCGTCGGCAGGACATTCGAGACTGGTTCTATTGGGAAGCCATTCTCAATCTGTGCTTGAAGCCCGATATCCTTGGTCCCTGTAATGCTGGTTGAAACAGACGACAATGGACCCATGTAGAGGGGAGCCAACTCTGCCGCATGTTTTAGTGCCTCGTCGCTAGGAACATCGTTCAGACTGCTGTGACTCCCATCGATAAGAAGTTGATGGTATTCCATGATACAAGTTTGTGGAATCAAGCTGGCAATCGCCAAGGCCATCACCAACATAGACACCAACGTTGGGTGGCTGTATTGCAGCACCGTCTTTCGTGGACACATTTCTTTTTCTTGTAGACGCAACAACAAGCACTCGAATCTGGATTGAGTTTTCGATCTGCTCCAGCGCCCCCAAGTCTTTCTTCTAGTGTAATTCGATTCTACCACTGTTGTTAATCTTGTGGTAGTCTCCAAGTCATGAGATGTCCTGGGCAGACTCTACATCGTTTGTGCCTTTTGGTGGTACCAGTCCGATTCGATTCTTGCTTCTCTTCGCAGCGATGCCTTTTACTGAGTAGAGTGGTGGTATCTTGAGGTGCTGGGCCGCTTTGGCAAGGGGCCTTTCGTGCTTCTCTTCCCTGCTATGACTTCTGTTCACTGGACATTGGGCATATTATTTAATCGTACTCGTCAAGGCTTATCACTCATTATTCAATATGAGGCGCATACATCCCGATTATATGAAAATTTGATCTTCAATAAAACGTTCGTCCGCCGGTCGTGCTTGGATTCTTCCATCATCCAACCTTCGAGTCAGTCGTCTGTTGACAGAAAGTGACGCTATTGTTAGATTAGGTTTCAGAGTTTCAATTTAGAATAGGCGAGCCAAAATATGTTACAAGCTCTGAGAGATGCGCCTTCAAGTACTTACTAGAGATAAGGCTTTGTACAACGTTCCAACGCACCGAAGGCTCGTCTAGAGCGTTCAACTAGTCTGGCCCCGATGCGTCTTGAGATCACCACTTGGACAGGCCTCTTTCTTCCGCTTTAGCATTTCGTTGCCGTTGTAGCTGGGAACGCCATGCTTGAGTACTTTGAATTCGCTCCAAGGACCCTTCTGACGCACCCCCGTCTTGGTTCTTTCGCGGCGACCACTTGTGCATGTCCCAATTCTCGATGTTCTGTATTTTGGTCGTCGAGTCGTGAAGATTGGGGCGAGCATGCTTTCCCGTCTGTTGACTGGTGCGAGGCGGTGTTCGATTGGTCACTCCTTTCCTTTCGAGTCGCAAATCATACTGGTTTCTGATCAATTCCTTGTGCTCCGATGGAAACGTATTCTTAGGCGTAGCAGCATCCTCTTTCATGAGCTCCAGTTCCACATGCGGGGCCAAACCTTTCTTGGATACGTATTTAGTGTTGCCGTTGCGGAATCCGGGGTTCAAATTGGATTTGATCCCCAATTGGCGATAAATCTCCTTGAGGTAAGGCCTTTGAAGGGTTAACATGCTCTCATACGATACAATTAGCGGATTCGTGCCTTTCTCGATGGTTTCAATCATGATGGCACGGCCCTGCTCGTATTGCTGGTACGCGGCTACCGCATTCGGGCAATGGCCCCTGCGTCGATCGAGAATGCCCTGAAAATGTAGAACGGGATCTCGAATGACCATGACGGGGTAGACACGGACTCCACGCTCGCGATACCATTGAATATTGCTCGTCATATTGACAAAGAAGCGATGAGGACTGCTCATGACTCTATCCCCCATAAAGTCCTTGCAAGCCTCAGGTGAAGGCCTAAAAGCAGGCGGAGTCTTTCCTGGCATCGGCTTCACTGTACAATTTATCGGGAAAAAGACAGGAACCGTCGGTAGAGGTTTGGAATATTGCGTTTCAAATCCATAGGCATTCCGTGGCACCATACCCCACGGGAGTGAAATGTGATGTACTTGCACCTGACCGTTCTTTGTTGCAATCCGATCATTCCTTTGTACGTCCTTTGGGATCCCCAGTGCTTCCGCAATCGTTTTTGCCGTAAACGTCGTCCCTGATGATTCCAATCCGTACACCAGAATTAATTTCTTTGGCAGGACGTTGGAGACTGGTTCTAATGGAAAGCCATTCTCAATCTGTGCTTGCAGCCCAATATCTACATTTCTACTAGTAGCGTTTGGAACGGACAATTGTTCCATGTACAAAGGCGCCCGCTCGTCTGCAGTCGTAGGAACATCATAACTAGGACCAGCGTCCTGACTGTCAAACCCCTTGACGAATTCTCGGTATTCCTTGATGCACGCCGGTTGAATCAAGTTGGCAACCGCAAAGATAATCATTAACAACCACACCGCTGTTGGCTGCAGGCGAACCGGCATAACTGGTGGGGGAGGTGGCATCTCGTCGTCAAAGAAGCTGACACCAGCAGAGAAACGGGCAATCTGGAATAGAATCAACGTTTGCTCAAGGTCATTATACCGGAAATAACTCTCCTGAAAGCATCAAACGATGAGATGTACTTCAGTGATAACACCCCAAGTGCGACGATGAGCAAGTTCCGCATTGGCTTCCTCCTGTTCCGCTTGCTGCCGGCCCCCGCGCGCGAAGATTTTTGTCGGCCTTCAGAGTCCATTTGGTCGTCTTGTGACCTACCGGTAGTTTGAAGAATTTGTACTACCGGTAGTAGTAGAGGTCTGATAAAAGCTACCTGGTACTAGTAGAATAAAGAGACGGAGCCATGCACAGCTTGAACCAGTGATCCACACAAGCCATTGCACGTTGGTGGAATCGTCCAATGACACAAGACCCAGCCAAGGAAGCAATAGAGTAGCACTACTACTAGTAGCTAGTACATGAACAACTTGTTGCTGCGCGTACCCTACCACCACAAAGCCTAGAAGAAACGCTCGCTAATAAGCTCTACAAATTTTAACATGTACTACCAAACCCGTTCTTTGTTTCTCACTCCCTTGTGACGTTGAACCTCTGGCGCTGCGATCGATTCCGGTGTCAGATTCGTGAGTTTGTTTTGGTCCTCCAATCTTGCTGGGTACTAGTGGATTCTTGTGGTTGCGCATCCGCCTCACGACAGTTATAGTTTCAGTCGACCGACAAGTCCACTTCTCCAGAAAAAAAGCAAGCCCCGCACCCAGGTTCGCGACGGCTCGCCGATTGTCGACCGTACCGTAGTACTTGCCCCCATCTTTACGTGGTGGTGGTTTTCTCTAGAAGGAATCCTCGACCACCCCCACCCCCACCCCCACCCCCACCAACGGCTACCGCACAAAGTAGACGGTAGACATTGTCCACAAGACCATGTCACTTCAAACAACTCTATTCCTCGAGCTCGGTAGAAGTAGAATTGGTCAATGGAAATAGCCGTTGCTCCAAATCTTGGAGGAGGCTGCCCGAACGTTGTTTATTACCCAAACACGACCCTAGTGGCTCTGAAATTCCAAAATGTTCCACTACCGACATAAAAAAATGAGGATTGTGAAATTCTTGTTGGGATCGCAACGCATCGGCCCAACTAGATGTCGAATACTGCCGCAGCTGGTCCAAGTGGTGTTGTAGCTCGTGAGCAGTGGGAATTTTGGTGGTAATTGTAGGATGTTGTACGGGTAATTGTAAATAGTTGGTGTTCCAGTAAATCCAAGAATCCTTGTCAGTTGTTGTAGCAAGAGTCGGTACGGGAAACTGCGCAGATGCAATTTTCAATTTGGGCTTTTTGGAACGAGGAGGTTCGTCGGAAAGAGCGGGTTGTTGCTGTTGCCGTTGTCGTTGGTGGTGTTGAAGACTATCATTATCGGAAGAAGCATCCGAAATATCTCCCAATAATCCTGCCAATCCACTGTTTGGCGGCTGCGGAGCAACAGCCTTGCTGTGGTTGGAAGAAGGAGAAGAAGAGGCACCCGAGTCATCCGATCCGTAACCAGCGAGGGCATCCATGTTCTTTGGTTCTTTTGGAATGTCTAAAACTGACAATACTAATGACGACGACGACAATGCTGAATGAAACAAACTTGACGTTTGCGAAAATGATCAACACAGTCTCAACAGAACTTGTGTCGTTGTGCCGACGAGAGAGGGGTTCTTTGACATCATGGTCATCAAAAAGGAATGACCGACGATGGAAGAGGAGGGAGATGTTGTGGGTGATGTAATCGAATGGATCCAATATCTTGGCAGGCGTGCGCGTGCCAGACTTCATGTTTCCACGTTTGTCTTCGTAGAAATTGTCCATTTGTGGCGAGCCCGCCACGCCACGCAAGCCTAACGGCAGTTCCGCCCGTCGAAATTCAAATGAGGCATCGCGTCTCTCGAGCTCGTCGTTGCTTTCATTGCTTGTTGTATTGTAACATCCCTTTATACCTTTGAGCGACAGTTTCATCTTCTTCTTGCTTGACATAATTGACGTTTGACCATGAATCTTACCGACTCGTTTTCGATTGGTTCTGCTACCAAACCCAGTCACAAGCGCAAATGCGATTTGTCGTCGGAAACTCCGGTAGTCGTCCTGGTGGATGCTGGCAATAATCTTCAGTCACGCCTACAAGACGCCAAAGTCCAACTCTTGAATCGTCGTAACCAATACTATACGGATGATGTCTTGTTGGAACGTTTGCAAATGATTCACAAGGATGAGTTGCAAGAACCTTTGCTTGCCCTCAAAGCCAAGGCAGAACAAATTCAGGCCACATTGGATGCGCAGATTCAAGAGGCTCAAGCCGCGTGTCAACAAGAATCATCCGTTTTGGTACAATTGACCCGAAACTTGCAACAATTGGAACAAAATCGCAATTTTTAGCGTCC
>CATOAN010000041.1:0-12595 GCA_951394045.1 Nitzschia sp. DOCU1 | reverse complement strand
GGCCTATCATGGGGACGCTCCTCGTCCTGTCATGCCTGCCCGTGGTGTTGCGATTGCAGTGGAACGAGGCTTTTTGCCGAAATTTCTCAGCAATGAAAAACCACTACGTCTCTTGGTGGTAGGTGACTCGTTGGCTGCGGGTGTGGGGATGTCGAAATCGGGGACACCGGTTTTGCCCGAATCGATTGCACGAGCACTCTCCAAAGCTTGTGGAGGACGTGCTGTGTACTGGACGTGTGTGGGAACGCCCGGAGTTTCAGCCTCTCAAATTGTACAAGACATTCATCAAATTGAACCACACCGGCCGGGGCGTCTAGATCGTCTGTATTGGGAATGGAAAGCCAAGCGACGAAAATGGCAGGAGCGTCAAGCATTGCGTAGGCGATTGACCGAGTTGGAAAGCACGAATGACCTCGAGGAAGCGTCAATCAAGAATCGGAATTATTTCAAGGATTGGTGGGAGGCACTTCACAACGACCCAGAAAAGAATCCCAAACGTGTCCGCGAAACTACCGTTCAAATTGTCCAGGAGTGGTGGTCGCAAGTGACTCGTCGCCTTCGAGCTACTAGGGAACGAGTCAAGGAGGATTTGACGGATATCAAAGAGATTGTTCAGACCCCGCAAAGCGACGACCAACAGGAGAAAAAAGAAGACGAGCTTATTCGTAAAGGGCTTCTCTTTCAAAGAGATTCTCTTGACCCTGAGGTGGCGGCGCAGTACTACGACATTGCCGTAGTGTTGACGGGCCTGAATGATTTGAAGGATGCATTCATGCCGCACATGACGGCCGGCGCAAAGTCGAGTCTCAAGGACGGTACAAAACGCATTGTGGGGGGTTTGCGTAATCAACTTCGAAGCATCGTCGGCGCCCTAGAAGGGAAAATGGACTTTCAAATCGGCAAAAAGGATGATGAAGATGAGTCGGCGGCGGAGGAAGAGCCTCCCATAGAACAACAGCAAGACGCTGATGGGCTTATGAATTTGCGAAGGCCATTGGTGGTGGTTCCGGAACTACCGATAGCACCTGTGAAAATCTTTCATTTGGTGCCCCTTTGCTGGTTCTTGGTTCCTCTGTTTCGAGCGATGGAAAACAACAAGCGATTTCTGAGTTCATCATTTCCGGAGTATGTCGTCTTTATCCCCCAACCCGATTTGAAATGGTGGGCGGACGTGGAAGCAGGGCTAGGGCCGATACGAGAAAATATACGTCAAGAACGTTTGCTGCTGAGAACTACAGATGTCACCCAAAACGCCCGGGAAAGAATTCAAGAGCTCATGCGCCAGCACTACTATCCAGATGGAGATGACGATGAAGCAGAGGGAGTATTGGATGACTTGCATGGCCCCGAGAGTCAACATCATGATGAACACAATCCGCATCACCCCCACCATCATTCCGATCACCATGTGGTACCGGCCGATCGCTCCGCTGCGTCGCAAAATGGAACCGGCTCACCCTATGTTGCGATGGACAAAATGCACCCAAACGACGAAGGCTACGAGCTGTGGGGGAGACATATTGCTGCTGCCATTCTGGAACACTGGGATCGTTAACAAAATCAGTTACACTGTATCGGATCTCAGCAACGTCGTGTAGAGACGGCGGCATTCTAATGGAACTAGCGCGGTATCCTTTCCAGTCGCTTTGACCATATTAAACGCACCATTTCATTGTATTTTAGTCTACATAAGTAGTCTTTCACACTACTCCATGATAATCCGTAAGTACGACAGTGGCTTTGAATACAACTGGTGCCTACTCTTGGCCCCATGCCCCCTATGACATGCTGCCGCTTAGAATGGACGATAAATGGCCCGCGATATTGCTCGTGCGCAAGAAATTTACACTTTTGGCAGATGATCCTCAGAAGCATTCCTCGAGAAATTCTTGGAGCTCACCGATCTCCGAGATGTCATCAGGGATTCTGGGCTCTTCGAAGTCATACTTCTCGTATTCGACATAAGTTATGGGTGGTACATGCGGGCACTGAAATGGGAGAGTCTTTACGGGCTCATGGGGCACAATACTCGGCGAGGCCGATACTTGTCGAGGGATATTCCTTCCTTGCAGAGGGGACGGGAAGCACGTTTGACGAGGTGTGAGGAGCATCACAGGAGGATACGGCCCGCTTTCGGTCGCCACAGCAGCATCGGGCGTCTCACAGCGACTCGTCGTCCCCTCTTCGTTGCTGCCGTTAAGATGACCCTCCTCGAGAGACACCTGTGAAACATTCCCATGGTAGGACAAAGACTCAATCGCAGCAGGAATGGTCGTTGCATAGTGTGAAGAAGGAGGAGGAGGACATCGTATTTCTGTGTGCGGATATGGGGACGAAATATCCACGTCAGGCTGGACGTTCCGCGCCTGCTCTTCTTCTTCTTCTTCTTCGTCTGCTGCACCAGCGATGACGATGTTGTTCTTGCACTTCTTCTTCTTTGCCATCTTGGCTTTGGTGCTCGAACGGTACTGCAAAAAGAGAGTATCACGGAATAACGATCCGATCTGTGGGTTAAAACCAAGTTACCTTGTGAGTCACGATCGTTCGAGGCTGCGATGGGATGAATTAGAGACAGTTCTGCTTACCTTCTCTCGCGCAAAGGCATCGTCTACCTGCCACCATTGTCCTTTCTCGAATCTAATGAATGTACCATCGGGGAGGGCGTGTACTGCATCAATGATGGCGGTGACGATTCGCGATTTCTCGGCCTTGTTGTTCGCCCTTGAGTATGGGGCGAGGAAGTGATTGACCAGAGCTTTGAGATAAAGGTTTCCAGCCGACATTGAACATACTTTGCCCCGCCCGCATAATATTGCGTGTTCCCCTGGATGGTACTTTGGACCGAGAGCTATCCTCCGAAGTTTCTTCGATTTGGGACACTGTTCATGCGGCTGCGTAAAAGCCCCGGCTGATGCGCTGGTGCTGTGAATGTCACTGGCGCTCACTGCCATTGTCATTTGCTGATTGACCATGATGATTTCTTCGTAAGAAGTTTTTTGTCCTACTCTAGAGCGCGACCGGTATTAATAGAACGTTTGGTACTGTATTCTTCTGGGCTATTTTGAGACTTGTGATTTGCTCTGAATGTGAACAGACGTTTTGTGATCCGCCTCCATGGCCAATGCGAACGCCTAACCATCAGTGGGTATTGGATCGCATTTTTGGTTTTGTGGTACGATAAGCAGTCTTTGGAGTGGGACAGGTGAACATTCCGGGGCATAATCCCGGGCATAAATATGCGTTGTGTGTTTGAGGTTCAAGGGCACACACCGTGGTTCGCGTTGGATCCTCATTTTTCTTGGGGCGAAGACCACTCGTGTTAAATGTTACGGTCGTCTACCAGGCAAGTGTTTAACCAGGTACTGTAGGTACCAAGGATAGACATGCCGAAAAATCAAG
This sequence comes from Nitzschia sp. DOCU1, assembly GCA_951394045.1. Lineage (NCBI taxonomy): Eukaryota > Bacillariophyta > Bacillariophyceae > Bacillariales > Bacillariaceae > Nitzschia > Nitzschia sp. DOCU1. The sequence goes on along the minus strand of CATOAN010000041.1, from coordinate 9,196 downwards.
GAAAGCCTCTAAGTAAGCGTATGATATGGTGCGATACTAAAAAATTCGCATCAATCCGGGTGTCACAATTTTTGAAGCTTCTTCTTGTTCGAGCCTAGAAGTGCATGCAGACGCAGGCGCGAACCCTCCCTCCCCTATCGCAACCGAATCTTGTTCGAGCCTACCCCGAATCTTCTCAGCTGCCGGCATTACAGTACGTTGCTCCGAATTGTCGTCTCCGATGCCCAAATGTGTTTCGCTCAATTTTTCCGATATTACAATTTCGATCGTTTTAAAAATACTGCATGGGCAAAACAACCCCAAACGTGATGTTCCGTGGCGCTTGAATATGAATATGAGAACTGCTGTCATTCTTGTCAAAAGTCCAAAGCGAAATCAAATGTGATCGACTGCAACCGGCTGTTCGGAAGCAATCGATGTTCCATGGCGCTTGAATGTGAGAACTGTTGTCAAAAGACCAAAGCGATCAGCGGCGGCTGTTCGGAAGCATTCGATGCCGATGCCGATTCCAAATGAACGACGACTCATAAAACGTTTCGCAACAATTTAAGAACAGACTCCCCGAAAAATTCGCTCTACCACCACCAATCCCTAAGAAAACACCATGATGAAGCTCTGGCTCTACCTTGCCCTCCTCAGCACTGTATTTGCAGAGGGAGAAGACGTATCAGGAAAGTTTTCTGAAATGAAAATGTGCGCACTAGGTCTGTTCAAGGTACAATGTAATTTCGATGCAAGCTCTTCTGCTTTTAAACGACGTCTGGGCGGCGGCGAAGCCGATTCCCCAAAGGACATTTTCTCCCATTGCGCAATCTGGCAGAATGGAGTCCAGAGTGGAAATTTCACACAAGTTGCAACGGAACAAACCGAACTCGACTTCACCAATGACCAATCCCTTGGGGACAAGGCCGGGTACAAAACTTATGTGACCGCATTGACTGTCTTGGATGCTGCTTTTAATGTCACTGGACCGAAAGTAGAGTTGCTTTTCAAAGTACAGCACAAACTATCTTCCGGCGCCTATATCAACACATACTCCGATTTCAAAGTCGGGTGGAGTCTCTGCTAAGGCTACCACTACTCGCTCCTGGTGATCATGCTGGTGGTGGAGTTTCATGTTGTTGTAACCTCTCCTTTCATTCATTGACCTGTTTCCTGTTGGACGAATACAATACTGACGAACGAACAAAAACGAAGGAGAAACTGGGGATCCTCATTACCTTCGAAAAGCCGTCATTTTCAATCAGGATCATTCTTTGGTCACTCGCGAGGCAAGGGAACTTCAAGCAATCAGTTCCAATTGCAATTCTGTTCGCTCCAAGGATGACTATTACTCGACCGAGCTCCAATTGTACTATGTTTACGAGGTGGAATTCGAGGATCACGCCAAGTCGCGAAGTCTAGCCGGTCTCGAGGCGGTCATTACGGCGGCGGTCATGGAAGCCTTTGTGGATGCCTGTGACTTGTTGGATCGGCCCTTGTATCAAGTCAAGACGAACATGCGGCATCAGTTTTCCAAGGACGGTACGTAGGACATGTGGGTGTGTCGGCTAAACTTGTGGAACACGTTTCTGACGATCGTCTCCCCTTTTGATGGACGCAACTGACCGTAGAGTTACCAAGAATTAAGCTGGCATTGGCGACGATCTTGACCACCAAACAGGTTTCATTACTGGTCATCCTCGACTAGTCACAAGCATGATATTTCCTTTCCACTGTACATGGCAATGCTGATGGAACGCGAAATCCAGACAAACGGTGGCGATGCCATCGCAAACCCAAACCAGCAGCCATCACCTTGCCATTCTTTTGCAAACCAAACAAATTAACTCGGGCACTCAACATCAACATCATGTCGTTTGTTTCTACTACTTCCGACAACACCATGATCGACATTGTCGATGCGGCTGCTACTAAGTGTGCTGGGGCTAACAACCAACGCCTCGTCGCTTTAATTGCATACCTGGAAAAGATTCGAACCGCCGTTCGAGCTCAAGATGTCAATGTGGCCATGACAGGCTTCACCTTGGAATTACTTCAACTAAAAGTGCAACAGCAGCCGCAGAGTGATCCTTTGGCCCAAAGCGCCATAACAAGAACAAGCAACAGTTTGCTGCTGCCAGGAGTTGCAATCTTTAATAGCCTCCGTGAAGACGAAGTGCTGATATACAACTTGGAGTACCATGGGGCTGCCATTACCACAATCTTGAATGCCATGGATAAATTCCTTGGTCGTCGTGGTGTATCTCCCGAGTTTTTCAACAACGCCACGATTGCCCTGGTGCACTTGGTGTTTCAAAGCAAGGACCGATGCCGCGCTCTGTACCAGCAAGGGGGAGCGACAGCGATCGCTCGCATGATGCAAACGTATCGATCCGTGGACTTTATCCAAGTCATTGGAATTGCAGCTCTCATGGTGCTTGGTACAAGTATCCTTGGCGCGAATTCCGAACTACAGCTACCGACAACAACTGATCTGGAAGCTTATCCTGGCTGTCGCGAGGAAACAACGGGACGGCATTGGAGCCATTATCGTAGGCCGCCCAATGCTGCAGCAACGACAAAAATCAATGAAGACGTCAAGATATTAGTTTGAAGCAAGAAATCGAAACACAAACTGCATCATTTCGAAACGTACCAATACAAACGGGCAACCCCATTGCAGTGCTGCTCGGAAGACTTGGGCAGCGCTAGGAACAAAGAGCGAAGGATCACGCGAGTTGACGGGGCTGAACTCGCCAATGGGTGATAGCAGAGTGACGTCAGTGGGATTTCATTTGCGGGTATGTAAATCAGTCTGACACGTCAGATCGGCAAAAGCTGCAAACTATCGTTGTTGAGAAAGCGACTACTACTACCACTATTCGTCGTAGGAAAGTGATGGGTTTTATCGTGGACAGTACTATTCTCCCACAAAAACCCGAGACCGAATTTGCGGTGGCGTCATTAGGAAGAACTTGAATTGCTGGATGGATATGATTATGGACGCGATACTACTACTACAAATCACTGACTGGCCGACGCCTTCTTATTATAACAAGGCAGCATGTGCAATGTGTCGGCCCTCGTATCTCCGGCAGCTAGCAATCCAAAGCGGGGCGAGGCTTACAGCATACTATAGGCTAAAGAGCAACACGTCGACAAGTAGTTTCGGATCATTTAGTTATTCGTTCATTATTGATCGATCGATGCATTCGTTGATTAGACTAGTCTTGTTAGTTTCTTTCTTCTTTCAGCCGAATAAGCTAGTCGACCCACTTGGTCAAGATTTCTTCCTTCTTGGCCGCGACTTCGGCAGCGACGTCGTCTCCCGACATGGTCGCATACTTGGACAAATCGACAGGATCTTCCCACGAAAAGTACTTCATACCATTCTCCACAAAGGGTTCACGTCCAAAGTGGCAATAGGCAGCCGTCTTGTTGTACTTGGGCTCTCGCAAGGCGAGATCCCGTGCCAAGGCACCGGGGCGACAGTCAAAGTTGATCTTGACAATGTCGGTAATGAGTTGGGCCGTCAATCCTTCCTTTTCAGTTCCATACGTCTCAACAAAGAGAGAAAGGGGCTTGGCGACACCAATGGCATACGAGAGTTGGACACAAGCTCGTTTGCACAAGCCGGCCTTGACAACCGACTTGGCCATCCAACGACTGGCATAGGCAGCCGATCGATCGACCTTGGTGGGATCCTTTCCGGAAAAGGCGCCACCACCGTGGGCACCCCATCCACCGTAGGTATCAATAATAATCTTGCGTCCGGTCAATCCAGCATCTCCTTGGGGTCCTCCAATAATGAATTTTCCGGAAGGGTTAATGTGCAGATTGCACTCATCGCGATTGTAAATGCTCAAGGCAGACTCTCCCGACTTGAGCATGATCGACTTCAAAGTCGCCAAAATGACATGCTCGTGAATGAGTTCATTCATTTCCTGCATAGTAGGAGCAATTTCTTCTTCTCCAGTGTAGGCACCACGATTGTCCTTTCCGGATTGTTCTTCAGTACGCTTGGCCTTGCCAGGCTCGGCGTGCTGGGTCGAAATGACAATGGTGTGAATCTTGAGGGGCGTGACGCTGCCATCTGCATGTTGCTTGTATTCAATAGTAACTTGCGTCTTTCCGTCAGGACGCAACCACCATAGAGAACCATCCTTGCGGACGTCCGTCAAACGCTTGCCAAGTTGAGTGGCCATCATGTGCGTCAAGGGCATGCAGTTTTCAGTTTCATCACTGGCATATCCAAACATGATACCTTGGTCACCGGCACCGACATCCAAATCGGACTTGCCGACGTGAACACCACCGGCAATGTCGGGGGATTGCTTGTTGATTCGCACCAATACTTCGCAGTCTTGCCAGTTCAATCCCTTGGAGTTGACGCTGCTCAAATCGTCTTCAAACGAGTCGAATCCGATTTCGCGAATTTGAGCGCGGACGATGGCTTCGTAATCGATTTTACCGGCAGTGGTGATTTCACCAAAGACCATGACCATGTTATCCTTGGTTGCAGTCTCGCAAGCCACCTTGGAATAGGGGTCGGCCTTTAAGCAAGCGTCCAAGACGGCATCGGACACTTGATCGGAAACCTTGTCAGGGTGACCTTCATTGACCGACTCGGACGAAAAGAGAAAGTTACGTTCTTCGCAAACCATGGTGAAAGGTGATGATGACAGTTCTGATAGTAAATACTAAGCAACGAGGTGATGATACGACTAGGGAAGGGTTTAACTTCACAACTCGTCGTCGTCGTCCGAAACAATGAGAGCCACAAACCCCACTCTCTGCATGAACGGCTCGTCGTCGTCGACCTTCCTTCCAATGCTGCCGTCGAATCTTCGGAGCGCAAACGGATAGATGAAACTTTGCGCGCGAAAACAAATGTGAGGCGGGGGGAAGCTCAATACGTAAGAGCTACGCTCCACGTACTCTCTATTCCGAACTACTATCAAAAGATCTATTATCATTGAGGCGTTGCATTGGCGTTATGAGTCTTATTGACATGGTACTGATTTGTACAGCACGTTCTGCAGAGAAAAAGCGCGGGAATCAGGGATGACGTATGTGCAAAACTCATGACCTGTTGGGGTATCTTTCTTGTAGGGTGAATCAAAAGAGTCGGAAATGGTGACGTGCGACATACGGACGCTCCTGAGAGTCCTAGCAGAGGTATTACTATCGGATCTACTCTGCCGACGACTTGTGTGAGGGGGCACCGTTTTTATTTACTAGTTTCACTCCTTGGGCATTGTTGCCTACTATGGCCTCCTAGTTAGTAGAACATGTCGCAGCCTTGAAAGATGGGAAGATAGGAAGTGACGCATCAGCATGGCTAGAAACTACCTGTCCTCGCACTCTCATGCGCCTGTACAGCTAGTCGATCAAAGTACTACGTCGCATCGCTATCGGATCATTCGTCGCGACTAAACAGGAACGAAACAGCTAGGAAATTGTACATTGCGTGCAAATACAACTCTATTTCCAAAACGATGGCTGCCCCTTGTCAATCGGTGGACTGTCCTTGCACGGGATCACACTCGGCTTGTCCCGATAGTGACACGAAATCAACGGTTTGGCCGCGCAGCACGTACTCGTAAACAACGCTTGCTGGTCACTTGTAATTTCCATTTGTTGCTCGTTGCCGGCCCCCAAAATATCCGGAACTGTCTTGTGAACACATGGATCCTGCACATACCATTCTCCCATTTGACGAAGATACAATAACTTGTTATCCTTGTTCAGTGTCCAGCTCATGTGAAAGAGATAAGGTTTGATCTTGCCGGCAAAGAAGTCTCGCATGTATTGGCCCGACTTTTGATGGTATTGGTATCCACCGGGGAAGTTATGTTCGTCTCTCGAAAATACCTTGGTTTTGAGGCCAAACAAGGAACCATGTTCCGACAAAAGTGCAATCAAAGCCTGTTGATGAGAATCCGTCTTTTGAATCAAATCACCGGCCAATAATAGAGAATTGAAAAAGTATTCCGTTCGAGCATTGTATCGCACGTAGTAAAATCCACTATTGGCAGAGTAGGGAGCATAACGAACAGTATGGCCTCCGTCGTCTTGAAAGAGTAAATCAAAGTCCAAATGCTGAGTTTCAAAGAAACGAATAGGATCCTTGTACCAGACGATATCTACGTCTTGAAAGAGAATGTTGTATTTCAAGGCACTGACCATGTGCACGCAGTAAACCTTGGCCATCATCATGGCGGTAAATTTGCGATCGCCGTAGCTACCGGCGGCTTCTTGCGGCATGGAGCCAAAGTTCTAAACAATAAAAATACAAAGAAAAGTAAGTGAATGAGTATGACAATAGTCTCTCAACTGCAGTCGTAGCTGGAGCGTCAACGGTAGTGGGACTCACTCGTTCATCGTAAAAGGCCGTAAATCCCAAATGCTCGGCCAAGGCCTTGGTTTCCACGTCGGTTGCAAAGACCAAAATTGACGACGTATCCAAACTTCGCGACTTGGCAGCACAGGCAAAGTTCACGAGCAATTCCGATTGTCCAAAGTTGCAAACCATAACCGTGACTGTCTTTTGGGGCGTTGCGACTTTTTTCACCAGCGGCGTCAACTCCTTGAGAACATCGTCAAAGGCTGCAAAGTAGGTGGTCAACAGCTGCCAATTCTGTCGCATATCACGAACCAGAGGTGGACTAAATTCATCAAATCCATTTGTTTTCATACCCCTTCCTACCAAACGCAACGGTGCATCCTTGGACACAAAGTTTCCATTGCCTGCATGCACTAGTTTGTTTTCCTCTGGAATGCGCATCCATTTTTGAATATGATACGATTCGTATTGTGGTACAATGGCCCAGCATTGATTGCGCCCCTTGGAATGATCCGTAAGGACCACGTTTACATAATCACAATTCTCCACAGCCTCCTTTGTTTCCAAGGCGGGTATCAGTTCACTATATTCCTTGAAACGACTCGGTAACGCTTGGGCCCGTTGATGCAAAATCAAAACATCCGAATCTCCTTCTTTGGGCAAATCAATGGGAACGCCAAGATCTAGCAAGTCGAAAAAGTCTGCCTTGGCAGTTCGCGTGGCACCCGCTAAAAAGCGTCCCATGGTAGAAGGAAAGGATAGAGGCGACGCGCCGTCGGCATTCTTACCGGCGCCCGCTTCCATGGGAGGCTTTTGCAATTGACGTTCCACTTCGGGGTCCATGGGAGGGGTTGGTTTACAATCTGGTAGTTTTGCTTTCAATTCTAGAGAACAGATGCGACCGAGACGATTGTTGCGTCAAAGATAAGGCAACCAAACGTTTGGATTAAAACGCATAGAAAAAAGTTGTCAGAACTTCAAAGTGGACGACAAGCCACACGAGAGAAAGGATACCATGCGAATTAGTCCCATTTCTTTATAGTTCTTACCTCGCACACGTCGCTGTGCCAATTCTTCGACTTGCGCAGAAAGGATATGCTCGTCTCGACCCGTCGGCGTCGTGGGGCACTTGTCAATTCCAGCATGCATCGTGTACAAAGTACCAGCAAAGAAGCTCGCCATTCCCACCGCTACTAGCATGATTGTGGAAGACAAGGAGCTGTCCATCCGGACTCGGGCTCGTCGCGACGCCGATGTACCACTCGTGTGATGTGATGTCATCATGATCGTGCTGCAAGAGACCTCCTCAGGACCTTCTTGTTTACGCTGCTTGGGTGAGGTATTACTTCTCTATATCTATCGTGCTATGCTAGCAAGTGACGTGGTGCTGGGGCGACAAGATTGTCTTCCTTCCTTGTCCTTCGACAGAGTGGACCGTCATGGTCGCAGCTTGGTGGTCGGTGGCACAATTTCGCAAGGACCTTGTGTGTTTTCCCGCGCTTTTTTGGTGGAGAATGACCCTTGACTTGTTTTGAGGTAAAATCGGGGGGCATGTTGAACTCAGGGACCGTATTGGGGGGAGGCATTTCCAGAACTACACCATCAGAGCTATGATATGATATGGAAACTTTACTACTGAAACTTTGCAGTATTGACGCTATCGGAGGACTGGCATCACGCGGGGGGAAAGATCGGTGGTCCTTCTTCGACCATTCTTCCTGATACCACCCTGTCTTCCTTCAACAAGTACCACGACGACGATTCTCTTGTTGCGATCATGTCCTCGTGGTCGCTGCTGGACACACTTGTTGCTACTACCCCCCATGAAACGCCCGCTCGTTGGTGACAGCCTAGACTGATTCCATTTTCCCAAACGACCCCAAGATTGAAGATTCCTTTGATAATTTCATACAGAATCAACTACAGAACACAGAATTATGGTACACGAAGGAAGCCGCGGCCCCGAAATCGACTAGTAGCTAGCAGCCACCGCATTGGAGCAACAAAGAAAAGGCTTCGGAAGGAATCCAAGGAAGCTAGCAATATAAGCAACACTTCTACCAATACAGTAGTCTGTAGCGTGCCGCGCATAATCATATAGAACTGCCGCAGCAATCAAGTCATTGCCATGAAGAAGGTACTAGACCACGATCAAAGTCAGTGCATGGGCCACCACTACACCCGGTCACGAGGGCAAGAACGTGGCTATTGTAGCTACCTGGTAAAACTCTTCACCTACCAACAAACGGTTGCAGTGGTGGTGCTGGTCCTAGTCTGATAGTACCCTGCCAAAGGAAGCAAACCATACTATCTTTTGACGATATTCGATGGCTGGTCGTGCTAAAGCTGCCAGCTGCCGAAGCATGACGATTTGCCCCAGCAAGATTTCATTCGCTACTTGTAGTCGGCCCAGGTAGTATGTTTGCCTCAAGGCTTCGTCCGGTCAAAACTGCCACAATCTGACTTACATGCGACACGTAGTGTATGTTAGCAGCGTTCTTCAAAGACTCTACCGCGATTCAACGACTGTAGACGCTCGAAAGGAGCCCGACGAAATTCGTACCATAGTTGCTCGAGACTCAGTTCCACCTCACTCCCGACGCCAAAAAGTCTACCGGTAGCGTATGCTAAGAAAGGAACAAGCCCATAGTAGCAGTTGCTCGAAGCCTTTTGTTCCATATTTTCTTCCCGGTGATATTACCAGGCACGACTACCATCGCACGTTAAGACAATGTTGATGCAACAACCAAACCACCACAACCATTTACCGGTAGGTACCGGTAGATTTGACGGTCTTTTCCAAACCTTTCCGCATTCATTGGAATCGGAATATTTAGGAGAACAAGAATGAAGGAAAATAGGGGCACT
>CATOAN010000040.1:12500-14316 GCA_951394045.1 Nitzschia sp. DOCU1 | reverse complement strand
GGGTCCCCAGGCGTCCCCAGGCCTGGGTCCCGAGGCCTGGGTCCCGGGCCCTGGGTCCAGGGCCCACGGGACCCAGGCCTGGGGACCCAGGGCCCGGGACCCAGGCCTCGGGACCCAGTCTTAGGACCCAAGCCTTGGGACCCAGGGACCGGTCCCGAGGCCTGGGTCCCGGGCCCTGGGACCCGGGCCCTGGGACCCGGGCCCGGGACCCGAGCCTCGGGACCCAGGGCCTGGGACCCAGGGCCTTGGGTCCCGGACCCTGGGTTTCGGGCCCTGGGTCACGGGCCTGCCCCCCTCCCTCCCATACATATATATATATATATACCGGGTATATATATACATATACACCAGATATATATATATATACATATATATATATATATATGTGTGTGTGTGTCGGGAATATACCAGGCCTGGGTCCCGAGGCCTGGGTCCCGGGCCCTGGATCCAGGGCCCTGGGCCCCGATTGGGGTTGGGTCCCGAGGCCTGGGTCCCGGGCCCTGGGTCCAGGGCCCTGGGTCCCCAGGCCTGGGTCCCAGGCCCGGGCCCTGGGTTCCCAGGCCTGGGTCCCGGGCCCTGGGTCCACAGGTCCCGGGCCCTGGGTCCCGGGCCCTGGGTCCCGGGCCCTGGGTCCCGAGGCCTGGGTCCCGAGGCCTGGGTCCCGGGCCCTGGGTATATACATATATATATACCTTGGGTCTATATATATATATATACCCGGTGTGCGTGTGTATATATGTATATATACCAGGTATATATATACATATTTAAATGTGTATATATATACCCTGGGTATATATATATATACCCGTTGTGTGTATATATATATGTATACGCCGGGTATATATATATATACCCGGTATATATATGTATATATGTATATGTATATATATAGGGCATATATATATATATGTATATACCCGGTATATATATATGTATATGTATATATATATATATATACCGGGTATATATATATATAAACACACACACCAAGGGTCTTCCAAATCTTCCAAATCTTCCAAATCTTCCAAATCTTCCAAATCTTCCAAATCTTCCAAATCTTCCAAATTTGGAAGATTTGGAAGATTGGGAAGATTTGGACAATTTGGAAAAAGCCCCGGGCCCGGCCCTGCCCGGCCCGGCCCGGCCGGCCCTGCCCGGACCGGCCGGCCATGCGGGGGGCGCGCTCGCTTGGCGCTGATGGTCGGTCTTTTACCCCCCCCCCCCACACCCCCCGCGGTACACACACATCTGTATGTATACACCGGGGCATCTATATACCCCTGGGGAGGGGGGTGAGGGGGGCACATATAGACCCCCCGGGGCGGAGCACGGGGGAACAGGGGAGACGGCGGGGGAGAGGGGGAGGGGTAGTGGAAGAGTTGGAAGCTCTTGGAAGATTTGCCGCACGCCGCGCACCACGCCGCGCCCCGCGCCGCCGCACCCCGGCCCGCGCAGCGCCACGCGCAGCCAAGCATCCGCAAGGGAAAAGCAAGGCAAAGGGAAAGCAACCTGCCACGCAAGAGCGAAACAAAGCAAAAGTATAGCAAAAAAGCAAAAGAAATCATTTGGCGCCAAAACCACAACAAGGCCAAACTCGAAGCAACAAAACCAGTTTTGGCACAAATTAACACAAGAAACGATACAAAAGCATTCTGGCGTTTTCAAAAAAGTGTGCGGGTTGCCCTACAGAATTTGTGTGAGGTCCAAATTTTCGCGTTGCTTTTGAAATCGTCATTTTTGCCTTGCTTACGGGAAAGGGGTCTGAAATATTGGCCGGCTCCAAAAATTTGATTTAAAGCAAAAAAATAACGAA
>CATOAN010000039.1:0-14163 GCA_951394045.1 Nitzschia sp. DOCU1 | reverse complement strand
CCTAGAAAGACCTGCTTGCCATCTACTTGGACTGTCATTCGATACTTGTCATACTTTTGATTGGTCAAGGAGTTCTGCGTTTGAGTCGATACGATCTTTTTGGTGGACAATGCCGCCTCAATCTTGGGCCATGCCGTTGCCAGCTGTCTTTTCCAGCTTGGAAATGCCCCAGGCTCGGAGCAAGCCGCCACTTCCTTTCGAATATCGTTCACAAATAGCGACCTATCTCCCCAAAATTTGTCCTTGGGGCGATGTGAAATATTCAGATCTCCCACTAGAATCACTTTCTTTTTGTGTTGTACCCGTTGCATGTCCAGGGCCCGTCGGAGTGCATTCAAGAATTTCATTTTGTAGCTTAGGGGCTGCCCGGAACTTGCTGGCACGTAGACGTTGAACAACACAAAGCTTCCATGGTCTGTCATGACGCAGCGTCCTTGATCGTCAAGATCCGGAGAACCCAGTGGTCTAGCGTTTGCTCGAATAACAGGCACGGATCCTTTCTTCACATAGGTGACAACGCCATTCAAGCCCTTTTTCTTTTGATCGACGCAACAGGACCAAAACGATTCATAGCCTTCTATATTCGCGCAACCAAGTGGCTCCGACCGCGTCGATAGTTGAGATACAGGAATCTTGTGTTCCTGGACGCAAAAAATGTCTGCTTCATGGCGCTTCATGTACTCGGACAGGACGACATTGGACGACTGGCCATTCTTGCGCTGGCCGTAGGCAGACTGGATTCGGTTGACTGTCGTCGATAGGCCAGCCACATTCCAGCACACGATCAACATTCCTCCTGAGCCCTACAGAGCGTCGAATGGACATGAAAGAAACGAGACTTTCGGGCGTAGAGTTGAAATGGAAATGATTGCACTTTAAAACCACGTCTGATCCGTCATCATGGTTGCATGGATGCAAAATGGTGATGCACGATGATGTCACGTCGATGATCCATTCGAATAGAATCCGTTCCAATTGTGTCAGATGAGTCCAAGATCAAAAGGCAAAAAGAAAGTGAAGAACGAAGAAACTATCCGATTCTAGTAGAGAGCTACACAAAGTAGAGAGAGTATAGGAGGCGGCACTCAACTCTAAGATATCGGCGGCATTTGCAGTTGTTGGATTCCGGATAGAAACATCCTCGCATAGAAAGGAGGCTTGGCTGAACTAATAGAAGCTTCTTTTGTTAGATCTACTAATCCGGAGTACTAGTTGCCGCGTCCGAGATTGTAATAGCGAGATGCCTTGTCAACAGCCCCCTGTATTGATTGCAACTTGCTTAGACGGCTTTGACGAGCTCTCTCGGTCGTGCAATTCACCAAGCAAATGAAGCCTTCCAAGTGTTGCGCGGCAATTGGACTGCTCGAGGCCACCATCTCATTCCCGAAATGACACATCAATTGATTGTCATATCAAGGAAACATGGTTCGACCCTAGAAAAGGGTAATTTCCGTATAGTATGAGCCCAGCAATGAAGTTCTACATGACCAGAACAATCACCAAAACGTGTGAGATCAAGATTTCTTCAGAACAAAATATACCCATCCCCCTACCACCTGACGGATAAAACAACGATCTTGGGACACTTCATTAAAGCCGCAGAATTATCCTCACAAGAAGTCAAACAACTTCAGACGGTAATTCCAATGTAATGCATTAATCCTCAGCCCCCCAGTATTTTTGATCCACCCCAACATGATGTCAAAGGACACAATACACCCACCTACCATTATTTTTAACCCGATAAAAAAGAATTGCTTTCATCTTTCTTTACTGCCATTCTGCAGAGTTCTTTAATCTTTTCAAAACAAATCCAAAACTGTTTCCTTGGAAGAAAGTTTGAGCCTTGGCAGCGGTGCGCAACTGGCTGCTTTCAAGATCCATCATCGCCCCACCCATGGCAGCCAAACGAGATTACCGTGGGAACTACGGTCTGCTGTATTATACATGGTGCATCATCGGCCAACGCCGGTAACCATTTCCCAACACAGCACCCGACTACGTGCCTCGTTCAAAAGTGGTTGGATGCTCTTTAGAGAGGAGTTCAAAGTCGCCACCGAGATCCAAAACAAAATGGATGGCCATCCTGGTGGTCGGATGGATCTTTTGGTGGCTGGACACGAACAGCACAACGACTTGGAATTGGAATCCCTCCGAGATGGCAAGGCGGGCGCCCCACTTGTGCCTGGCCGGCGTCTTTGTTCGTCGTGTCATTTCTGTCCTACCCAGAGTCGGAAGTGATTTGGAGTTCTGAATCGTTAATTAAATGAGCGACCTCATTCTCAGAATAATAAGCCCACTGTTCAGTTACATGTCAGAGATGTGCGCACGGCGAAACATGCCGTCGAAAGGAAGTCGATAGGGTTCCAAGAAGGGCATCCCCTCCATCCATCCAATCGCTGTGACGGGCTCTATACTACCGCGCTCGACGACGCGCTAGAATCACGATGCAGCATCGACTACGGCGCAAATCTACAGGAGGCCACACAAGCTGCGTGCAGTTTCGAAAGGGCTGCAGCAACAAGCGCTCGGACAACGCAAAACAGAAGTTCGATCATCGTCAAGGGAGTTCTCTTCCAGGCAAGAGTAGTAGATCTTGTGAATCCAAGTGTGGTGATCAAGAAAGTCGGTTGACGATATCCCCTTGCTATCGGTCTTGACTGTCGTTGACCCATCAAGAATACTTCGGGAGCTCGTCGTACGATCAACGTAGAATTCGTAGACATTTACGCACTCTACACCCCCACGAACCACCGCAGAACCTTTTGGAAGCGAGTTCTTGCCACCGTTTGGAGGAGAAATAACTGTTTGAAGCCTCAGGAATAACCCGCACAATAACATGTCGCGTCGTAGAGGAGAGTTCGAGCACCGGACTTCAATTTTTGAAGGAGCCTTCCGAGCCTGGTCTCATCTGGGGGGTCTGGACCCGGAGGACCTAGAAAACAAGCCGACGGCTGACCTTGATCCTCTCTCCAACCCTATTGAAAATGATGTCCGTCTGACTAATAAGAAGGGAAAAGACATGGATATGCAAGAAGAAATCATGAACCCGAACGGAACGAAACGTAGGATTTATCCGTACGAGCCTTTGCCGCGTTCTGGTCTGGCTCACCCTTATGTGCAGGCAATATTGAGTCCCTGGCTCGGTCCTGACGCCGACAATGACGCCATCCAGCTCGGTCTAACCACATTGAGAACGTGGTGGCAGCATCGTCGCAAGGGAGAGAGTGGCTCCGCCATTGCTGCCCTGGGAACGGAAAAAATGAAGGGAGTCGTAGAGGGCTACACGCGCCATTTCTTCGCGCTAGCTCACTGCCTAGTTATGAACGACAAGGAGCAGCCGCCCCGCTCCTTGCACGGCAAGATGAAGGAGCTGGAGAAGGTCCGAAGCAAGCGCAATAAGAAGAAAGGCTTGAATGAAGACGGGAGTGGATTGATGGGTGGATCACTGCCGCTGGCTGACAGCATCGCCTCCGACCTGGCAAACCAGGACCTGTCGCCACTGGAGAGGCTTCATGTAGCTCAGCAGCGAAAGCTGGCTGTGGAAGGAGGTGTACATTCGGCCCTTGCAGTAGGTATGGAAGCCCCCGTGCCTGTAATTAATATCAAGAATAAGTGCATGGCTGGAAAAGTGGATCTTCCATCGGTGGTGGAGCAAGTTAACCACCACGCCAACCAGCTGGCTCACAGCGGAGCTGGAGCACGATCGAATCCACCTCCTTCGGTACCCAGTGCCGTCGTGTCCTCCTCGTCTGGTAGTGGAACGCAGTACGGTGATGCTGATACGTTTCCGATTGTTTTTGTTACGGAGTCTGGTGACATTCTGCTCGCCATGTCTGTAGACGGAATCACCTGTGCTCACTGTGTCAAAATTGTCGAGACTGTCTTGAAGGGATGCAATGGAAACAAGTCACCTATCGATGGCTTGTTGGATGCTGCTGCTGACCGTGACCTCTGTAGTGTCCTGGTCAAGATTGATAAGATTAGCAGCGCAAAGCGCGTTGCGTTCGAGTCAGCTCGCAACCTGGCCATGGTCGGCTACACTGCCAAGGCAAAGGTCATGAGCTCGTTCATCGAACAGGATGGCAAGAAGAACAAGATGTCCGAAGATTCCATTGTCAAGGCTTTTGATGCTGTGGCCCACTCGGATCCCAAGTCAATCTTTGATTGGAACATTTCCTGCTCATGTCCAGACAATGGCGTTCTCCGAAGCGACTGCTCGCGGTAAGTTACCGACAGTTTGGACCTTGTGCGTCGTATTTTACTGCCGTAGTCTGATCCATTCCTTCCCGTAACATTACAGTCACTCGCAAATGAGCCCGGCTATTTTCGATGCATTTGAAAACAGAGGGATGCTTGCCAGGAGATATCTCGCTGGTATCCAATTCGAACCCTCGTCAGCTCCCACACATGCCGTTCACGAACAAGAACAGATGCACTCGAGGCATCAACCGCAACAAATGATGAATGACCACTTCCAGCCACAACCGATCATGCAGAACAATGCAGGTGGAATGAACATGAACGGCCCCATGGGGCAGAACGCGGGAATGGACTTGTTTGGGGGTCCCATCGTGGGCAACATGAACAGTATGCAGCAACAGCATCAGCAATTTTCTAATGGACTGAATGATGGGGTAGACTTCCCCAGCCAAAGAGCACAGAGGAATCCGTCTATCATATCCTTTGGAGGTGGCCGTGCCATGTCCTTCGGCGAAGCATCCTACGGACGAGCCATGTCGGGTCTGTCGGCCTTGTCGATTGATTGGGAAAACATGGACGACTTTGATATCAACGTTGACCACAGCGCGCACATTAACAACGGAATTGGTGTCCCCATGGGAGGCGGAGTTGGAGGCGTTGATCCCATGATGGATCCAAAGCCAATAGGCGGGGGCGGGGGAAATGGTCGACGCTCTAGTCTCCGGCAGTTTATGGTAGGAGGAGGCGGGGGAAACGATGATGCGCACGTCTCATTCAAGGTGTGAACACGGAATTAACTGGCGGCTGACGATCTTTAGGATATAACTCTAGATTGATCTAATGCTACTTCGAGTGATTATGTAGTGATCGACAAAAGGCGCATCATACATACTCTCTAGTAGGAAGCCGATTCTAACCAATGTCTACAGGCGTTGATTTCAATGAATTCTACCAAGTTTCAGGAAGAAGGCAGCGCCATTTCAATCCGAACGATATCTACGGGATTCACCGGTAGGCCTTGGCGGGCAAGTGATGAACGAGAATACCTAACACCGACGGCACAACATCAAGTCCGATTCCCATGAAGCACGATTTGCAGAACCTGCGCTACTGGGGTACACGGAAAGAAAAAATTCCGTCGCAATAAATGAATAAGCAGGCGTAGGAACTATAAAGTTTCGAGTTACTAAAGCACGTGGACCGCGACAGGAAGCCCCTTCATCACGGTTTAGTACCAAATAGTCATTCCCAATTCTTACGCATTGAAGTTGATGATGCGTGCGAATTTTCCAGCGTCTAGAGAAGCACCACCGACAAGGGCGCCATCGATATCAGGTTTTGCCATCAGACCGTCGACGGATTCGGGAGTCACGCTTCCGCCGTAAAGGATTCTGCAGGCATCTGCGACTTCTTTGCCGTACATGTCGGCGAGGATGCTACGGCATTCGGCGTGAACGGATTGGGCGATTTCTGGGGTAGCAACCTTTCCAGTTCCAATGGCCCAAACTGGCTCGTACGCAATGGCGATGCGCTTCATATCTTCCTTACTAACTCCAGCCAATCCCTTCTTAAGTTGCACAGCACATACCGCACCAGCCAGACTTTGCTCATACTCGGATTCAGATTCTCCGATGCAAAGCATGCAAGACATGCCAAGTTCTAGCAATTTGAGCACTTGGCCGTTGATGTATTCATCACTCTCGCCGAAAATTACTCGACGCTCTGAATGACCAGCAAGTGCCCAGTTAACGCCAATGGATTTAAGCATAGAAGCAGAGACAGCGCCAGTAACCGAACTGACTGTGATGTATGATTCCTCCCCATCTGCCGCCCCGAATGTATCCATCGCCCTCGCATTCAACATCGGGGGAGCACCCAAAGTCGTGGCCGGAGGATGTTAACTTGCCCGCCGCTATGCGAAAAGCTATGATAGTTGCTGCAACAATCATAGCATTTTCTGCGTCGGACTAGAACACTTTTTCGAGGGAAAGTAAGGCAGATCATCCAATATTTACGAGTAGACCAAGTTAAGAGATTTAACAAATAGTCCAACTTGCTTATTCGCATCTGCTAGATCAAGCGCATGGGAGTATACCACCGCAGCAAATGCGATCGACGGGCCATGGAAACTATAGTGCTTCTCACCAGAGCGTGCTCCATAACTTTGGTTGAATGCCCAGATTAAGAGTTGCTAAACATGGACGGGAGTTGGGCTTTTCCACTCAGTACTTTCTTGCCACCGACTCGGGGTGACGCCTCCTTTTCAAATGCCCCAGGAATCTTCAGCTTTCCCACCGACGACATCCGCGCTGGCTGAGCTGCACTTTGTATTGGTGGTGGCCATGTGATGTCTAATTTGCTCTTCTGAAAGGCCCACTTTCCTTGGACGGAGCAATTTTTATCGGGCACCTCCCCCGGTGGGTAAAACCAAATGTCTTCGGGGGCGAAGAACGAATCATCTGCATCGTTCAAAGCTTCAGCATCAGCATTGACTCCCCATGTCCCGTTAGGTTTCGTGTCATCAACTTTGTCGGACGCGCCATACAGATCGACCTGTTGCGGTGTCCACGAGGAAGCATCTACTGGCTCACTCCCGCCACTGAATTTCCAAACTCCGAGGGTTCTGCCCGGGCTAGGCGAGGGCGCGATCTGAGTCGGATACACCCACGCTGTAGAGGGCCACTGAAGTGGTTTCAGTTTACCCACAGATCGACTCTTTGGCTTTGATTGTGACTTGGGCGGCCATGTGTCCTTGAGTTTACCAACTTTCCGCTTTATTGCCCACTTGCCCTGTACCCAAGTGTCTTCACCAGGTTCTTCACCAGGGGGGAAGAAAACCACGTCTTTGGGTTCCCAATCCCAATTTCTATCAGGCTCGGCACCATGTCTGATCCCCCAGAAACCGAAAGGCCGTGGCTCGTCGTCGTCATCGTCCCCATCAACGTTCTCATATTCCCCCAATAAGTCAACCTCGAAGGCCTCCCAATCATCTTCATTTGCCTGATTTCTTCCATCTCGAAATTCCCAAACACCTTGGGACTTTCCGCGTTCCACCGCCGGAGCATCCTTAGACGGATACACTGTGGCCGTTCTGGTGACGGTTGGTGGCCATTCGATTTTGACATTTTGATTCATTCGATACGCCCAACGTCCCTGAATAGCGATTTCGGGATCCGGCTCTATACCGGGAGGAAAGACCATGGACATTTCAGGTTCCCACTCGGGATCATCCAAATCGACCGACCCCACCGACGACCCCCATACACCCCAGCTCACCAGAGATCCGTCGTCTGACATGGGGCCGGAAACGCTCGGTGGTTTCTCGTCGCCCCAATACAAATCGACATCTACCGGTAGGAAATGATCATCTTCCACTTCTTCTCCGTCGGGATATGCCCATTGACCCACAGGCGGCGCAAATGTAACCGCTTTTTTCCTTGGCTTGGGTGGCGATAAGTCTACCGGAGCTGCGCCTTTACTCTCGGCCCATCGGTCGGTACTCGAACGCGGAGGAGGATCGGGTACTTTGGACTTTGGGAACACTTTGATGGGAAGTTTACCGTCATTTTCTTTGAAACATTTTGGAACATTGAGCTTGCCAACGCCATGCAATTGTTTCTTGACATGATCAATGGCAGGGGGCCATGTCTTGTGTGTCGAACCTGGTTTGTAGGTATACCTTCCAGCTGCCACAAAATTTTCGGGAACCTCTACCGTCGGTGGTACTACCAAGGCGTGTCCTCTAGGATACCAATCTTCGGCGCCGTCGATGCTACCGGGACGTAGACTGCTAAAACTGCTGTTGGGCTCTTGATCCTCTGCATAACCCCAAACCCCGGTTGGTAAATCGTCTTCTCCTTCTTCTGGAATTGTTTCGAGTTTTCGCTTGGGAGGAAACAACACCACTTCCTGTGGCTTCCAAAACATGTCGTCGTCGTCTTCATCATCGTTATTATCATCATCATAGACGGAACGACCGTCGCCAAAGGTCCAAATTCCTCGAATGGGTTCGGGTTGTTGGGAGGATGATGATCCTGGTGCAGGCAAATTTGGATCATTCTTGGAATACACCAAAATCGTAAGCGGTACCGATGACTCTTCGTCGTCGTCGTCGTCCTCTTCTTCTTGTTCAGCTGGTCGCGTTGTTTCGGTTTGTTGGGCTGACAATGACCCCCGGCTGACTTGTTGTTTTTCTTCATCTTCTTTGGGTTTTGGAACGTATTGATCCAATGTATAGATAGCTCCAGAATCAAGCGTTATTATTTGCCGCGTCCAAATCTTTTTGCCGGGAGTCTCTTGCACTTTTTCATCAATCGCGGTGACAATCCCCGCCCTTTGGTAGACTTGCCCGATCACGGGGATTTCATCGACATTGGCAATCATTTTGAAAGCAGTAGTAGGAGCTACTACGTCGGCGGATGCTCGCTCCTTGGAAACCAAACAAGAGACAATAGAATGTAGAAACGGGTGCCGGCCAAGGTTCTCACAATCCCAAGAGCGTCGAGTAACAAGCTCGTATTTGATGGATCGTAAACTTCCTATCGGTCATCATGCATCCCCCCCATGATCGCTGCAAGGAAGGCAGAGCTATTCATGCCAGTCACGAGGATCTTTCACTTGTTCCCGCCAAAAGTGGCGAGGAGGTACTAAGCAATTGATTTATGCCCTTTCCCCTTTTCCCTCCCTTCGATATAGCCCTTTCGAGCCTGGCAAACCCGCGCGCCTACCATCCGCGAACTCTCCGATTGCAGTCAGTACAAAACGTAGTTATTACTGGTAGATACATTCTTTGATACACGTCCGGAGAACCGAATGGTTCTGTCTTCTGCTTTTTTTTCTCCGAACTTTCGCGCGGGCATAAGTCGAACGAATCCAAACGGCGTCGCTCGCCGTGAAATAGCGAGTACATAGCGCGTGTGTGTGGAGAGAGCCGACAAAACAGCCCCCAACAAAAACGTTTCGCTTGTGAATGGGATAGAGACGAGGTCATTGAGTGAACAGTGGATGGAGGTCAAAGGCGGACACATACCACATTTGTAACAGCATCCCTCTTCATCCTCTTCCACAACCGACGTCCATCTATTGCTGTTGTAATCGTCCATCTGCACTACCTGGCACAGCAGATCTTCTCATCTCCATTTTGTGTGGTTTCCTGGACCCTGTTATTCATTCGATTCCTAGTCCTTCGTCGCAATTATTATCTTCCTCTTCTATTATGCAAAACATTGAAGATGCCCACGCCGTACTGGCCCGCGAATTGAATTCACTTTCTCTTCAAGAGCGGAATCGTGTCTTTGAAAGTATCCATGGAGTCGACGATGTCATGAAAGAAACACCTGAAATGGTGGAAGAAAAACTAGCGGAATTTCAACACGCGGTCGAAAGTCTCGAAATAACAGAGGCCTCCTTGGTGACAGCCTATTTTCAAGCCAAACGCGATAATCCTGCCTATGTGGCCAATCGAGCTTTTCGGCTCATGTTTTTGCGTGCCGAAGGATTTGATCCTCAGGCAGCAGCAGTACGAATGATGCAGTATTTGGAAGAAAAACTCTCCAGATTTGGACCCAGGGTATTGACGCGTACCTTGACCATGGCCGACTTGAGTACTCAATCCCGTGCTTTGCTAGTGGATTTTGGGATTCATCAAATTTTGCCGGCACGAGATAGCGCGGGACGAGCGATTTATTTGATTCATGCCGATGATGCCCCCCGACATGTTGTGCGAGAAAATCCAATGGCGGCGGTACGTATAGCGAGTGCGATTGTGGCGTGTCCTTCAATCTCTGCAACCTTATGATTCCTAACGTGTGTGTTGTGATGCATGGTCCTAATTATTTCTCAGACGGACTTGGTGTTTTACATGATTTCGGCAGCCGCTGAAGATGAGGAGACCCAAAAGCGGGGCATGATTACTCTTCAAGTGGTAGCTGTCCTGCCACGACTCGAAGATTTGGAAGTCATACGGCGCAATGTCAAACGTGGGGATACCTCCAAATGGTGTCCCCTTCGTGTCAAGGCCAATCATATTTGGGTCAAAAATAGTACACCCTTGATCCGAACAACTGTCGATATTTTGACCAAGAGCATGAACAAGGGAAATCGAATGAGAACGAGAATTCATACGGGCTCTTACACAGAACTGGGTTATCAATTAATGACGTATGGATTCCCGGCTGATTGCTTGCCGTATGCTACGGATGGGGAAGAATTACGTGTCAGTGCTCATGCAAGATGGCTCAATCGACGAAAAAAGAAGGAAACCATTTTACGGACCAATACGGAATTTAAAGCGTTAGATTTACCCGGATGTCGGGATGTCTGTTTGGGGCGGGGGAGTGCCTCCCATCAACATGCTG
Organism: Nitzschia sp. DOCU1; assembly: GCA_951394045.1. Taxonomy (NCBI): domain Eukaryota; phylum Bacillariophyta; class Bacillariophyceae; order Bacillariales; family Bacillariaceae; genus Nitzschia; species Nitzschia sp. DOCU1. The sequence goes on along the minus strand of CATOAN010000039.1, from coordinate 3,604 downwards.
GAAACGTGTACATGCGAGCCTTGATGAGTACCTTGGTTGAAGAATATCGGGGAGCCAATGCTCCGAAACGACAAGAATTAAACAAGCGTTTGGTGCAAATGGTACGGGAGGGTGGAGGACGCTTCTTGACACGAACGACGGCAGGGTGGTATGAAGAAGTGATGGATGAAGCGGATATTGTACGAAAAGTAGGTGGAAGTTTTCGTGGCATGTTATCTCGAACGAGTACCGAATATGGGGGCTCGAATGATGATCACATGGAAGAAGATCGAAGCGTGATGGCAGTAAAGAGACCTCGATTGGAGACGTCCTCCTCGTCGGTGCCTAGTAGCAGTACTACTAACCATACAACATCATGCTGGAATGGATTTGGTGGCGGTGGGGGTGGTCACCATCAGTCATCATCATTAAATGTTTCCATGTAATCATGATGATGGCGAGCGTTTCACAATACTACCGGCTTTTTTCTTGTTGACGAGGCCCGAGCTCATTCTACCGCTACTCCTACTGCTAAAGCAGAAAGTTTCATCCATTGCTCACTTGCTTCCCTGGAACCGTCAACGGCACTATCGAACTATATCCTACGGCATGCACAATGGCAATACCATCTACACTTTGCCGACGGCGATGAGCGAGTCACTGAGTGACCAAGGAATTCTTCTCTTCCAATCAAGAATGAGCTGCTACTATATTACTATCAGGATGAATCGGTGGATACGGATGTCGACGCGACATTATTCCCCCCTACGGGAATCAGCAAGCTCAACGTATCATTTTTGACTTGGTTGCTCTGCCTGTTTGCCTTCCTTCCATGAAGCATCCAGTTCAAATTCTATTCGTTTGATCCCTTTCTTCCTTGTCGACTGATGGCGACCCACCATTCTTGGTCGTTGTGGGTGGTGCGGGAAGTAGAAGCCAACGAGTCATAGTAGTACTAGCGACCATGTTTCTCTTGTTTTGTTTTCATTCCTGTCATGATCATTTGCTCTACTGTTTGTTTTCTGTAGTGATTTTACATCATTTCCCCTTGATGAGTAGGTCCTATTCCTCCATGTTTTTTATTGTAACTCGTGGGCTTGCCCTTGTAACCCGCGGGCATCATGTAATCAATGTCGCCACCCAGTAAATCATCCATGAGTGTTTGAGCCGTCATGTAACCAGCTGGTAGTAGCTCTGGAGGTTCTGGATGAACCGACGATACAATGGCATTCGGCGGTGCATTAAAGTCGGCAATGGCGTTTTGTTCTTCCTCAGATAAATCTTGCGTAAAAATACGTCGTTGGGGTGGCAATAACTCAAACGTTGATTCTAGCAAACGTCCAGGTGGTATGCAAGTGACAAGTTTTCGTGTTTGGTAGTTAGGATGATCTCCTAGAAGCAAAGTGCCACAACACGTAGCCACGACTCGTCGTGCATTGTATCCTTTTTGTATCATGTAAACTCGTAATTTTGGCTCGTCGTTGTCGTTGGGCGACAGTACTCGCAACGCATTTGGAAAATACACCAAATCGGCAAACAGGTCACCCCCCAAGGGTCCACCCAAGGTAGTATGACACCACTGCATGGCCAATCGACAATCGCAACAACAACATTCGACTCGATCAATTGCTGGATACGCAAGGGCAATTTGCGTGGTTTGACAAGCACATGATAAAATGGCGGCAGGAGGCGAATGTGGTGGTGTAGTGCGTGGTGTCATTCTTGTTGGAAACGACGCTTCTATAGCCCGAAAATGAAATCCTGTGAAACGAGAGAGATGGGTATAGTAGTAGGACCGAAATACCTACATTACGATGAAGACATGACGATGGAAATGATCTTACATGCTAAAAGGGTTTTAATCACCTGCCGACACGCAGACATCCGAATGGGAACTACTATTTCGCAGATAGTGCATCAAACAAACAAAAAGATCCAATCCTTCGACGCCTAAGAGTCGAATGAGTCGAAACAGGACTACTACAGCCCCTTTCACAATCGGAACACTGGGAATCCCTTCGCCTCGTGTCGTTTGCGGTGACGCTCTCTCCGCGCGCTAAAAGATGGCGGGGAGAAAACGCCCCTTCACATCATGGCAAATGCAAAATCTTCCGTCCATTCATTCTCAAATTTTGTGAACTTTCTGGATTCCGTGGTTGTCACGATCGACCACCACAACAAAGCCAGTGACAAGAAAACAATCTTGTTGCTTTCATTGGTCTTCCTTCACCAGTACTCTAGTTTCGTGGAAGAGTGGTGCCAAGGCATTGTCGTTCTCCAAAATCATGACTACTCGATCAGACGACAAGCTTCGCCTCGACGAGGACAAGGAAGAAGCACAAATGAGAGCGTGTGCCTTGGAGGGAGATTGTCAAGAATTATACCAGAGATATCAATCCCGCTATCATGTCAATCGGCGGCATGATGATGCTACGGACAACATACAAGAGCGGCAACGTCGTTTTCAACAGACAGTGCAATATATTTACGAAGTGAACAAACGGTCGAGCCACCGGGGCGACGACGACGGAGATATGCAACGACCACAGTATCATCTCTCGATAAATCGGTTTGCTGACGAGCCACCACGATTTGCGGATACCCGCCATAACAGCAAATGGCTAGAAGAAGACTCTCCAGCCTGGTTTGATACGATATTTGGGGGTGACAATGGCGATGACGACGATCAGCATCGACGTGCCCAGCAGTCAACATCTGGCTTGCCCAAAGAACCACAGCATCTTCGTTCTCTACAACTAGCAGACGAGCAGCAGGCATTGTCTCCCAACGATAGTCGGTCTCCCGTATTTGTTCGACTCGAAAGTGAACGGGACATTCAAGACTTGGTGGGACGAGGAGCCGTCGTCGATTTGCAAGGCAAAATTTACTACCCCAAACCGGCCAAGAAGCAAAAGAGTGCCAAAAAAGCCAAGAAGAATAAGCACAATCAAGAGGAGCAAAACAACAAACTCCATGCCGGAAGCACAGTTGTCATTGACGAAACTCTATTGGTATCACCCGTCGACTACAAATTGGGTCTAGACGTTGCAGATCTCGACCCAAAATATCCCTTTGGAGGATCCTTACCTCAACTCGAGGAAGAAGAATTAGGTGAAGAAGTCAATCTCAAGGCTCAAAAATCTCTTCGTTCAGGGGCGTACTACCACGACAAGTTTGAAATTTCGTTGAATTGGGCGTCCCGTCACAATCCCGACAAGGTTCCATTGGTGCATCCTGTATTTGATCAGGTAGGTTCTTATTGTATTGTTATCCGTTTAGACTTTGACGTCGTTGATTCCATTCTCATTTCTTTTTGCTGCTTGGATGACTATGATTTCGGCAGGGAAGTTGTGGTTCATGTTGGGCGTATGCAGCGACGGGAAGTTTGGAGACGAGTTTGGCACGCCGTGCCGCACGAAAAGCCTATTGGATGGTCCAAAACAGCAATGTCACAGTGGGCAACAACAGCATCAATGCTACCACAAATGTCACGAATGATGGTTCGGCTGCTTCTGCGTCTACTACCGCCGTCAACGTTTCGTCGTCGTCGTCGGCCGTTTCTTCCGAATATGCTTTCGAGTATGCACGCATGGTGGAACAAGAAGTGTTTGATCAAACTCGGTTG
>CATOAN010000038.1:0-12927 GCA_951394045.1 Nitzschia sp. DOCU1 | reverse complement strand
GAGTTTTGGGCGCAGGCGGAGATAATCGATCAGCCCCTTGGCGCGTTTTGAGCGGTTCAACTAGGATGGCGTTGCTGTCGTAGTCGTAGATAATCATTAGATATTTCGAGCCATGGATCGACGTCCTGGGGAAGGCGCCGGTTTGATCAGAAAAGATGAGTCCTGTTGGCGAAGCGATGTCGGCAATTGTCGCGAAAACGCAGTGGGTACGATCTGTCGTGTCTTCGCCCGTTGGATCAGCGTCTAGTGGGTCATCCTCTAATGGAGGCGCAGGGGCCGGTGTCGTGGCGCTTCGCGTGGATCGCAGATTCTTACGTTGTTGATCGAGATGTCCCATGGCTGTAGCGATGGCTTTGGCTGAGTTGAATCATCGCCTCAATAAAATGCTCTTTGAATCGAGCCCAATTCTGTTGAGCGACTGGAAGTTTACGCCATTCGCGGCATGCTTCGCCCAGTACGCCAGTGGCATGGACAAGCACATAAGCGATGTTCAAAACCTGTTCCGGGGAAAAGGGTTGGTTGGCCTCCCGAGCCGTATCGACGGCTTCCTCGATCTGGTTGATTAAGACCTCGAACGGCTGCGTGGGGTCCCATGGCTTCTTCATATTTTCCTGAATTTTTACAATTTCTTGCGGTGGGAGTCGTCCGTACGATGTGTAGAGGTGGTCCAATAGTTGTCGTGGCGTGAGGTGTTCAAAGAACGTGTTGGGGCTACGGAGTGCCCGCACATAAATTGGGTCGACTGCGGTGAGAATTGCCGTACGGAGGGCGCTCATGCAATTCTTGTAGGTGCCGTAGGTGCGCACCTCCTCCTCCCAATCCGCTCGAGCTTCCGCAATTTCAATGTTGTTGGCTCCATCAGGGACAAAAGGGACGGGATCGGGGACCGGTGGCGGGATAAAGGGGGCCTCATTGGGTACCAGCGCGTCCCAAGCTTCCGGTTTGAGGATTAAGAAGAGGTGACCGTGTTCTCCCCCGCCCAGGGTGGTTGCGATTTTCATGGCGCTTGTTTTTAGATAGTCCATAAGCTCATGTAGAGCGTAGAAGGTCGGCATCCCTTGGATGCGTGGTCGTGGCTCTGGCCACGTGCTGAGAATCTATGGTCCGCACTAACCATATCGACATACCCCAAAAATCCTAAATACCTATTTTATACATGTTGAATAAGTTTATAATATTTTTAGCCGCGCATGCAAGCCAAAGATCAAACAAGTCGACAATCCGAAATTCACATCGGTCATCGGGTCATCACCATGATGTATTATATTCGTTCACTTTGTCTTTGCAAACCTGTTGCCTGCACCTTGCCGGCCTCAATAAGCAACGCCCAATGGCGGCAATCGCAAACACATCAGCAGCAAGCTTGGAGTGGAAGGAGAATCATCCATGGGAGTTTTTACGATGCCGCTGGCACTGGCGGTCGTGAGATGCATGTGGGCAACAAAGGAAGTGCACATGATTTTGAACACTACGGCTACTGGAAATGACGACGAAAGAAGACAATGTATCACCTAATGCCAACGATGCCCTTCTTCCTGCCCTTGTTGACATATGTGGCTGCTGGAGAGCACCCGCTTATGACTGCTTTGCCTGCAGCCCCTGATGATGGTTTCTTGGATCCGCGTTCTTGTCACGGCCGTCTCTTCTACCACCACCACCAATACACTCTGGTGGATTCGTGATCCCAATGATGAAGAACGTCATGGACGTGAAGCCGCCTGCACCAGTGGTGTCGCCGAGCCCATCAAGTGTGGCTCCATCATTCGTCTTTTGCATTTGGACTCTTTGAGAAATTTACATTCTCATAATGTTCGATCGCCTATATCGAGACAACAAGAAGTGAGTTGTTTCGGAAAAGGTGATAATGGCAATGACTGGAAAGTGGTGTGTTGTGGCGACTATTGGGAACGTTTTCAACCCGTTGCCTTTCAACACGTCGATAGTGGCAAGTTTCTAGGTGCTTCCTCCACAGTCAAATTTACTCATCAAAATTGTGGGCACAATTGTCCCATTTTGAATCACCTTGAAGTCTTTGGACGATCCCAAAAAGACAACTTTGGAATGTGGGTGGTGGAAATGGGAGTGCATCTATCGAAATAGATGCATTAGTGTTGTTGTCGTTGAAGTGAACGTCGACGACTAACTAGATAGTCTGTACTACAAATTATTATATAGTTAAAGGTAGGAATTACAGGTAGCTCAAGCAATCTATCGTTTGCTGGAAGTTTGTTGTTGCAAAACTAGTGCTTGGTTGCTAGTTGAAGCATGAAGAAAGAGCGCCGCGAATGTCCTTCATGACGTCGGCCAGCACTTTGGATGGTGATACCATCGCCAATACGTTTTGGCGTAGAGACCTTTTTTGCAGCAGTGTTGTCAATAGTGTTTTGAAGCTATCTTCAAAAAAGGTCACTACGCCAAGCCTTTTTGATGATGCAATGCCGACATTCATTGCCTCGCTTGAGTGTTGCAATGATCTTCTCATTTCGATCCCGCGCGATCCTTGGCGGCATTTTCAGATTTGATCGCATGATGGACCGGACGACGGGAGTGCCATTTTTGCAAGTCGAAGAAGTCAATATTTTTGGCTAAATAAATATTATATATTTATATGACCACGTATTTAAAGAAATGTTAGTATGGCGATATGGTTAGTGCGGACCATAGTGCTAATGCTACCAGTATCCAGCACATATGCCCGCCATTTCCCGCGCACCGTTTACATCCGTTGGACTCACACGCGCGGGCCCGCCAATATCTCACCGTTATCATCCGTTGGCGCGCCCAATGCCGATTGCCCGGCGCGCCACTCGAAACCACACATCACAGAATAATGCCATTATTTAGTAATCTCCCGTTTCTCGTCACACTACTTCTACGTGATATTAGCAGAGATTACTAAGGATCCCTTGTTTCCAAACGTCCCGAGATCCCATCTCCGTTGCAAGGTACGCTTACGACCATGTCATCCACTACAACGCTCAAAGCGCAGTCTGAGGATGAGTTCTACACCGCATTCCCTGCGCGCCCTGTCCGCATCGAAGGCCAACCAACATACGAAGATCTCCGAGTTCTCTGCCAACTGGTCTACCGCAATGCGTCCAAGTTCCACTCCACCCGGGGTGGGGCGGCACATGGATACCTGGGTATGGTAATGCCTGCTACAAGTTACGCCACCCTTAGCGACACCGCTTGGGTTGATCCCGTCTCGCCCGATGCACCCGATGTCGAGGGCATGACGGGCCCGCAAATCAGCGAAGCCAACCGACAGTATGCCGAGGCTCTTAGAGAATTCAAAGAGTTCTCCAACCTGAACGAGGCCCTTCTCCGGTTCATCAGTGAAAGCATTGAACCACTCTTCATGCGCCCCTACGAGGATGATGACACAGGTCTGATGGGCGTCACCACGAAAAAACTTCTACAGGATCTCATTGCTGGGTACGGGGCCATCACCCCCACGGAAGTCGAGGCCAACCGGGCCAAACTACACACTCCCTATTCGGCATCCGAACCATTTCAGGTCCTTGTGGACCGGTTTCGGACCATTACCTCTTATGCCGCCGATGGTGGTGTGCCCATTGATGACAAGGCATTGATCAGTGCTGGCCTGGCTGCCCTCGAACAAACTGGTGTCTTGGAAACTGCCATCGACAAGTGGACCGACAAAACTGCCGAAACCCGTGACACCTGGAAGAAATTTGTCACCCACTTCCAACCCCTTGTCTTACGCTACCAAAAGAGCAATACTGGGAAACTCACAGCCCACAATATGTCAACCACCGTCCCTGGGGCCTGGATGGCCCACAACATTGCACCCAAGCTTCCAGCAGCCTGGGTGGCACCGGCTCCCAATGATGAAAATGCCATGGCCCAAGCCAACCAAGCCATGGCCAATGCCACCATCCTCGAACAATTGCAGGCGCTGGCAGAAGAAGTCAAGGCCCTGAAGAAAAACAATCGCTCCCGCAACAAGCCGGCTGGGCCCCGTCGTGACCAAGGATCCTACTGCTGGTCCCATGGCTACTTGGTGGATCGCCGCCACAGTAGTGCTACATGTCGCCTACCCAAGCCTGGCCACGATGCCACTGCGACACGATTGGACAACAAAGGAGGTAACCAGGAGGGCAAGCCCGTGGCCGCCTGAGGAATTGGGCCGACTAAGCATAGTATTAATCATAGCAATATGAATTATACTCCATGTCTGCAGCCCTTTCCACCTCCATCATCCCTCGCCTTTGCTGACACGGGTGCCACGGATCATTTTTTTACCACCACCGCCAATGTTAGCGACCCGCAACCTGCCACCTTTCCTGTCCACGTTGCCATGCCCAACGGTGCCGAGTTAACCTCCTCACACACAGCAACACTCCCATTTCCCGATATCCCTGTGACAGCACGTACTGGACACATCCTGCCAAATTTGCAAAATTCCCTTGTTGCCATTGGAAAACTCTGCGATGTCGGCTACACTGCCACCTTCGATGCCACAAGTGTCAATATCAGCCATCCGCAACGCCAAGCCATCCGTGGCACCCGCCATTCCAATGGACTGTGGACACTTCCACTCCCACAACCCACTATGCAGCCGCAAATGAACTATTCCATCCACGATAGCACCACAAGCCAGATCGTACGGTTCCTGCATCGAACACTGTTCTCGCCCACCAAGTCCACCTTACTGCAAGCCTTGGCCAACAACCACTTTGTTGGCTGGCCAGCTTTCAACACTCAAACGGTACGGCGCCATCTGACACTGCAACCAGCCACGATTATGGGCCACATGGACCAGCAACGGCAAAACACGCGGCCCACAGGGGAGACTCCTCCAGTACAGCCCACCGAGGGCCCCCCCAACACCACCAATTACCGACGGACTACACACCAATGATGTTGTCCTCGCTGTCACCGATCGTCCTACAGGACGCATATTCTCCGACCAAACCGGCTACTTTCCACAAGTATCTAGCCGTGGTGTCAAAGCGGTTATGGTCTTATATGACTACGACAGTAATTCAATCCTGGTGGAGGGTATAACCAGCCGAGGCGCCACTGAATTGCTCCGAGCATACGCAAAATTGCACCAGCGCCTTGTAGTGGCCGGACTGCGGCCAAAATTCCAACGCCTTGACAACGAAGCCAGTGGGGCTTTCAAAACTTTCTTGCAGCAACAACAAATTGATTTCCAACTCACTCCCAGCAGCATCCATCGCCGCAACGCTGCCGAACGGGCCATTCGGACTTGGAAAAATCATTTCATTGCAGGACTCAGTGCCCTGGACCCATCCTTTCCAATTCGATTCTGGTGCCAGCTCCTGCCCCAATCCGAAACGAGCTTGAACCTACTCCGACAATCGCGTCTCAATCCCAGGCTCTCCGCCTATGCACAGCTGTACGGTAACTTCGACTTCAACCGCACCCCTTTGGCGCCCCCGGGATGCAAAACAATTATATTCAACACTCCGGACCAACGTGGATCGTGGGCGCCCCATGGCGAAGTTGCATGGTATGTTGGCCCGGCCATGGACCACTACCGCTGCTACACCACCGTCTCCCATGCCACCGGCCGCCAACGTGTTGCCGAAACCGTAGAATTCTTGCCCCACGATTTTCAGATGCCACAACTATCGTCTGCTGACTTGGCTGCACGGGCCGCCACTGAACTTGCCAAGGCCCTGCAAAATCCCCATCCAGCTGCCCCTTTCCTGCCGCCCACACAACGTCTCAATTCTGAACTCCAACGCCTGGCGGACATCTTCACCCTGGCACAACAACCAGCCACCACTGCGCCTGCTACGGTCCCCAGTCCAGGCCCTGTGCCCGTCACCCCGCCACGACGCCGACAGGACCGCCTAGCAATCAGGCCCATGGCTCCAAGGGTGATCAACCAACTGTTGCCACCGCGCACACCGCCCATGTCCATCCCCGTTCCAAAATCCTATGCGCCAGCTACGAGGGTGCAGACCACGCCGGCACTAGCCAATGCCGTTTTCGATACAGACACTGGCCGCAATCTGGAATACCGCCAACTCATCCAGCATCCAAACTATAAGGAGGCATGGCTCCGATCCTCTGCCAACGAATTTGGCCGGCTGGCCCAAGGAGTCGGTGGCAGAATTCGAGGTACCGACACCATCAATTTTATTCCAAGATCCGAGGTGTATGTTGGTTGGTCAACACTTCATGCATCCAATGTGGCATTGATTCGAAATTTGTCCACAGGTCGCATTTCGCCTCAATTTCACGTGGTATTCGACAATTGGTTCGAAACGGTTGCGGTCGACGAAGACTATGAAGAGCCTCCGCCAATTTGGGACGTTTTGATAGCACGATCTCAATATGAGTGTCCCCATCTTGATCCGGATGACATTAATGGAGTTGAATTGGACGATGAATGGTTATCCAAGGAAGAGCTATTGGAACGACGAGCTCGACGTGAAAAGGCACGGAATCAGAAGTCGTCAAGCTCTGCGAATGTCAGGCCTTCAAAAGCCAGGGAGCCTCCTGACAAAGACTCATCTCCATCTGGGAATTCGTCGACAGTTCCTGACTTGTCGACAGCAGCACCTACTCAACCTGTTTCACCTATGAATGCACCACTGCAGCCGGTTCCAGAAGTCACTCCTGTCCCATCACCATCGGAGGACTCAAGTAATGTTCCTTCGAATGATCCACCATCACCTTCAGTGCCATCACCGGCCCCGAATCGTCAAATACCAAGGCGAAGTTTTGGGAAGACAACAGGATCTACTACAACACGAAGTGGGCGGGTTGTGAATCGCCCAAAGCGAATGACTTATGACGAAAAGGGCAGTGTTACTGCTTATCTTTCGATGCTAAATCACGTCAGAGACTTGTCCTGTCATGATGAATTGTCGGCAGATGCTGTTATTGCATATTGGACAATGTTGTCTATGAATCCGGATACGGGTTATCTTGAAGACTTTCAACCTGCTTACACCGATTGGGCGCTCAAAGCTGCTAAGCAGAAGGGTGTGAATCCAGACTTGCCGACTTATCAACAGGCAATGACTGGTGAGCATCGGGAACAATTTATGGCAGCAATGATCAAAGAGGTACGGCAATTGGAAGCCAAAGGCTCTTGGCAAGGGGTGCTGCGTTCTTCTATTCCAAAGGATGCCAAGGTAATTCCGCTCACGTGGGTATTTCGTATCAAACGATTACCAAACGGAGACTTTGACAAGTTTAAAGCTCGTATTTGCGTGCGAGGCGATCTTCAAGACAACGTGGGAGAAACTTATGCTCCCGTCGTGAAATGGGCAACAATTCGAAGTGTCCTTGCATTTGCCATTAAGCATGACATGAAGACTCGTCAGATTGATTTTGCGAATGCTTTTGTTCAAGCCGATCTTCCTCCGGATGAACAATTCTTTGTGGAACTACCCAAAGGGTTTGGGCATGAGACTCAGGGAAATCAAACCGTTCTGCAATTGAAGAAGAGCCTCTACGGATACTCTCGTGCGCCGTTTCATTGGTTTCATACCCTCAAGAGTACCCTGGAGTTGTTGAACTATCAACAATCGCAACATGATCAGTGTATGTTCATTAACAAGGATGAACGAATCATCGTGCTGATTTATACGGACGATTGCTTGTGCTTTGCCTACGATGATGATGGATTGGATGAGCTTGTCGGCGCTCTACGCGCACGTCATGAACTCGATGAACAATCCATTACCAAGGACGTTTATGCTTATCTTGGCATTGAACTGAATATGGTGGGACCAATGGTTGAACTTCTTCAAGTCGGGTTGACTGAAAAGATTCTCAAGACCGTTGGACTCGATGATCTCAAGAAAGGCATTTTGACTCCGGCCAAGTGTGAACCTCTGACTACTGATTTGGATGGGGAGCCATTTGATGAAGATTGGGACTACGCATCGGTCGTTGGAATGTTGATGTACTTGGTCAATATTCGCCCAGATATACAATTTGCTGTACACCAATGTTCCAAATTCGTGCACAACCCACGGCAGAGTCATGGTAATGCGATCAAGAAAATTTGCCGCTATCTTCATGGCACTAAACATCGTGGTCTGCATTTCTCAAGTACACCCACTGCACCTGATAAAATTCTTCAAGTCGATTGTTACGTGGATGCATCTTTTGCTCCGCTTTGGGACAAGGAGCAAGCCATGAATCCTGATGGTTCGAAATCTCGCTCTGGCTATCTTATCATGATTGATGATTGTCCCGTTTCGTGGCACTCAAAGTCTCAAGGGGAGACTGCATTGTCTACCACTGAGGCTGAGTATATTGCTTTGTCCCTGGCAATGCGAGAATTGCTTTGGACACGTCGACTTGTCGCTGAAATTGCCGAAGGCTTTGACGTTAAGGCCCATCGCGTCGCTCGCATTCATTCCAAGGTGTTTGAAGACAATCAAGCGGCTATTGCTGTCGCACTGAAACCTGACCTGACAGCTCGCACTCGTCATTTGCACACCAAGTATCACCACTTCAAAGAGCACATTGGACTTGACGAGTCTGGCCACGGAATCACGCTCCATTATTGTCCTACTGACAAACAAATTGCAGATCTTCTCACCAAAGGATTGGGAGACACGGACTTCATTCCTCTTCGCAATCGCTTGATGGGATGGTTGGATCAAGAGACCTAGAGATCAAAATCATTGCGATCGTCTAGGGAGAGTTGGAATTTGGAAGATTCCAGATTCCAAGTCATTGGAATTGTGACTCCTGATCGGAAATGTTCGACGTGGCGACGAAAGACAGCTGCGTGGAACGTTGATTGAAGAATGTTATTGGTCTAGAACCTGAGAAGCTTGGTCTGAGATTTGAGAAGCTTCTCAGACGAGATCTTTGCAATGAAACGAAAGCAAAAGTCGTAGAAAGTAAACGATCTTATAATTTTGGTTTTGCGTTATTGAGAATAGCCGATTCCGAGATTAGGGTGAATTCTAACTAGGGACCGACATTTATGTGTATGGGTATGGGGAGCCAGCCAGCCGCTCAAGCATTACTACTTGGGGTATGGGCAGTAGCTCTAGCAAATAAAGGCTGCCTACCATCGTCATCACTACTACTAACTACTTTTGTCACCAAGCCTATCAATCCTTTAGTTCTTCAGTAATTTGCGGTGAAACAACAAGATTTGTGTTGAAACAAGCTACGGTCGCAGATCAGAACGAAACCGCGTGTTGCAAAATTGAATGCAAACGAAATCACGTCTTATGAACTCGAGCAATGCGAAACCATTTGTTGACTGTCATAACCAATGCTTAACACCAACTGTCACAAAACTGCGTATCATGATCTCAAATGTTGCAAAACCGCATTTTAAATGTTATAACGAACTCAAGAGTTGTGAATCCCTTTTTTAATTCTTATAACAAATACTGACGAAATCCAGGATGATGTTTTTGTCGATGCAAACACAAGAGTGGCTGGCGTGCATCGGCCCACTCCCTCCAACAATGACAATTCTGATTGGCCACTGTATGATGTGCAAACGTCACAAGACGAAGCCAAAACCATAAAAGTTTGCACTTCATTTGGGCCATTTTGAGCATATTTCCTTCCTTCATCGGATTCATTTGCGCCTCGCGACTAAATTGACTGGAAAATGAAGCACAAATAGAGACTTCCTGCCTTCCATTTGCGCTTCCTGTTTGGGCTTCATTTTCCTACCGTATTTTGACTTCAGTACTTCCGTAAGTCCGTATGGCCCATAACCAGTTTTTTAATCCCAAGTATTCGAGGAGTACGGCTTCTTTTGGACCAAAAAAACCATAGGGTCCAACACCATAAAAACAAAATCCTGGAAAACGACCCATTTTCCAGGGTGCCAACTATTGTCCAGGATGTTTTCCAGGCTCAGTTTCTCCAGTTCGCCCCATGGTCACGCACAAGCACTTTCCAGGACTTTTTCCAGCAATTTCAATCGCTTTGCGGGTTGAAATCCCGGAAAGCGACCGCAGGCAAACCCTTGATATCCAGTCTGTTTTCCAGGTTGACCACTATGTCAAAACAGGGTGGGGGGCGAGAGATTTCGAACACTTCTCTCACCCCATTTTGGTACCAATTCGAATTCAAATTGCTGCTTGTTTCAGGCAACCACATACAAAGGACAAACTAGCCTACACCTCCTCCTTTGACCATGGTCCTCGCTAGATGGCATCTGCTAAATCATGTCTAGATCTGAATTTAGCACTTTTAATCCCAGCGAAACTAGTAGCAAGAGCCGCCACATCAACCTGACGTTTCCAATCCCAAATTGTTTGGTGCAAAGAATGCTTGAATGGCAACTTGCACAGCTCTCCTTGTCGGCTTTACCTTGTCAATTGGTCAGACAATCTCTGTCACTGCAGTATATTGAGGGTCTATTGGAAGGAACAAAACCAATTTGTGTGAGTTCCCAATAGATTTTGCTCCACTACCTGTTCCATAATCTTCCAACTTCTTACCTCAGCCATCATTGTCACAAATGTTAAATGCACCCCCCGGCGAGTGCCATTTCCATGAACAAGGACAACCGACAATTGATTGAGCTTTTGTTGAGTCAGATTCCCATTATGATCTTTCCAGCACAGTGCCACCTTTCCATGATGAGTTTGTTGCACCAACTCAGGCCTCAATTTGATCGATGGATAGCAGCCTTCGATATCAAAATTAATGCTGCATCCAATCTCACATCACAACATCACAAGAGGACTTCAATCCCAATATTGTGGGCTTGGTCCCCCTCCACCACCATAAATCAACATATCATACAAACAGCTTGAAAACTTGCAAATGTGAGAAAGATGATGAATCATACCAAAGTCGAAGGCGAAACTACACAAAAGTCCGTGATCGTTCAAAAATGAATGACAATCTTTTTGTTTTGAATACAGGCGGGTGCGCCAGTTGTTGTGCCAGCTACCTCATTACCAGCATATTAGGCCATGAATAATATATTTATCGTCAGACGTCATCTCGATTTGGGGGTGCCACCAGGGCCGACACAGTCAAATAGGACGACCAATTTGGTCGTATGTCACGCGTTTGCTTTCCAGGGTGGAACCTGGAAAGACATTTGGTTTTCCAGGGTGGGGATCGTGGTAGCCTGGAAAACGGCAGCAGAAATCCAGGTCCCGCCCTGGAAGGCAGCGGAATGCTGCCGTTTTCCAGGATTTTGTTTTTATGGTGAAACTCTTTGAGAATCGTACCCCCTTCGGAATCGTTTGACTTCCCCCCCTCCTGGAATCATTCAACTGGTAATGGCAGTGCAATGACAATGAGAACACAAAACACACCACCATTACAACAACTAATGTTATTAATTAACTGATAGTGACCTAATTTATTATTGTTGTTTCACCTTACCCCGCTACCATAGGCCAACAAATGAGTCCCAAAGCAACAGTGTTCTTGATGGATATGCCCTTGGGCATGCACTGGCACAATAAACCCCATCTTTCTGTGAGCTTTTGGCATACTCCATCCTGATGCGAAGTTGAGAATGATAAAAATTGTAGGCATCGTGGGAACCCTGACAGGAAATGTAGGGAGTTGCCATGTAGTAATGTGAATTGATCATAGTTAGGAGTATTGGAACTGTATTTCTACCACTAGTGTGGTAGAGGACTATGCCGGTAGTAGCCTTAGTACGACCAAAATGATGATGCATCCGCACTGACGAGAACATCAACATGGTCATTCTTCTTCCCTCTTCCTCCTCCGATGAAGAGGGAAAGGAAGAAGACAATGCTGCTGTTAGTACCTGCTGCTGTTGGTGCCCCCAGCATGAGGGAGGACGATGATGACCAGCAAGGAGGACGGCCACAACAGGGGGGAGGCTCCTCTTCCTTCATTCTGCTACTACTAGTAATACATCTTGTCAGATCATGGTTGGTAAAAAGCTGCTGGTCGCAATGAGGATAACAATAAGAAGTACTACTAATACTACTATTAAAGCAGCAAAAAGTGTGTGCTATCCATTTAGCAGCTACCTAGATGATCGGAAAGGAATGATCTCGCCAAATTGCCAACACGATAATGGCTACCTGGAAAGGCAGCTGAGTCTCATGACCCATCCGACTTTTTCACCCATTAGGGATCATCAGCGCTATTCTGCACACCTACAGAGACAATGAAACTGAGCTTTGTGCTTGCATCCCTCATCAATTTCATTGAGCGAGTTCTAGAGGGAGTTGGGCTGCTGCCAAGATGCTCGAAGTATAGCGAGTTTTTCTTCTAAGCATAGTTGGCAACTCAACGTACCAAATGTTTTCATACAACTAATTGTCTTGCCTTGCTATAAAATCTCAACTTGCGTAGACTATTGAATTGTTTGAGGGCTGTACTGGATATGACCTTCCCGGATGTGCGCTGCCGTGTGTCTGGCATACGTGTTGCTTGGGGCATTCCTTTGCAGGAGAGCCCGGACGCTAGTGCAGTGATGTTGGATGCGATTCTTAATCTTCTGCTGGGTATTGCCGATATGGAATTTGTTGCAAAGATGGCAACTCAACTTATAGACCACCATGGACTTACGGTAGTTACCACCAAGGCCACAAGCTCCGCCAGGACCTTTGATATCCTCGCTATCCATGCCTTGAAGGAGCTTAGATCGAAGATCCTGCTGGATTAGCTCCCTGATGTTTGAAAATCTCTTGTACGACATTGAAAAATGCAGCCACTGCAATCCAAATCTTGCACACATCTGTTTAATAATCCTGTGGATTGGGTATGGCCAAAGGAAGGAAAACCCAATGCAGAAAAACACCTTCCGTCTTGTTGAGCTTCACGCTGAGCAGCCTCCAATAGTACTACTGGTGTGGTAGTAGTGCTGCTCTCATGTTCTGCTTGTTGTTGTTTGTCTGGTGGTGGTGGGCCGGCGTGCTCTCTGTCAACCTTCTTCTTGCAAGAACATTGAAGTAGCAGCAAGAGTATGAAGCCTGTCATTTGGAA
>CATOAN010000037.1:0-30320 GCA_951394045.1 Nitzschia sp. DOCU1 | reverse complement strand
TGCGTTTTTGGCCCAACGCGTCTCTTCGATTAACTCAATTTCGGCTCTTTGCGAAGCAACTGGAGCAGACGTGACAGAAATCAGTCGCGCCGTTGGAATGGACGATCGCATTGGAAAGAGGTTTCTGATGCCATCGGTGGGATTTGGAGGATCGTGCTTCCAAAAAGATATTCTCAACCTGGTGTATTTGTGTGAGACTTACGGTTTGAAAGAATGCGCCGAATACTGGCGTCAAGTGATTGAAATGAACGACTTTCAAAAGAGGCGCTTTGCCGAAAAGATAGTTGCTACCATGTTCAACACTGTTACCGGCAAAAAGATTGCGGTGCTTGGGTATGCCTTCAAAAAGGACACTGGTGACGTTCGCGAGACGCCATCAATGTTTGTGGTGCGAGATTTGCTTCAGGAACAAGCCAGAATTCATGTATACGATCCACAGGTGAAGCGCGAGGAAATGTGGAGTGAAATGGCCTACACTTGCGGCGTCACTCATGAGAACACACCTCAGTTGGAAGAATCTGTTGTAACTGAAGATGACGTATACAAGTGCTGTGATGGAGCTCATGGTGTATGTATTTTGACAGAATGGGACGAATTTAAGACCTTGGACTACCAGCGAATTTACGAGGCAATGGCAAAGCCTGCTTTCCTCTTTGATGGACGTCTAATCCTCGACCACAAAGCGCTCAGAGAAATAGGTTTTGAAGTTCACGCCATTGGAAAGCCGGATCCTAACAAGTTTGCGGGAGTCTAAGGTGTGAATGAGAGAGTAATGTTAAGGGTTGGAGCCGACAAGTAGAAACCTGTAGCGTGTAAACTTGCACTGACTTTTTGTCCACAAAGGCTAGGCACCGCATGATGCTAATTATTTTTAACAGCAAATTGAGCAAACTAATCAGAAGATTTCTTCGTTGCTGCAACCATTCCATACTCCATGAGGCCGCGCTTAAAAGCCCTGTGCATCCTCTCTAAGCAGTATCCGTCGCGGAAGCAGCGCATGTAGCGTCTGGGCTTGGAGATCCAGCCCCAAGGATCTTTAATGCCGAGCCAGATTGTGTGCCGCCAAGAAGCAATCGTTTCCTTGACCCAATCTGCAGTCTTCACATTTTCCATCATTCCAGTGTCAATGACAAGTTCCTCGTATGCTTCTTTCGAAATGAAATAGGGATGACTCCTACAGTCGTCAAATGTACCCTTGCGTGAGATGCCTATGATCACAGACGAAGAGTACATACTTGTCTCGACTTACCATTCTTCATAAAGGTACTTCAAGTCACGTTTATCGCGCTTGTCAAAAGGGACGTCGCGATCATCACGTTGACACCAAGTCGCCATCACAAACTTGCCTCCCGGCTTCAAAACTCGCATCATTTGGTCAATGTATTTCTTCTTATCCGGCATGTGCTCACCACTTTCACAAGCCCAGACGATATCAAAAGTATTGTTTGCAAAACTGGGCATCTCAAGGGCATCTTCCACCATGAATTTTGCATTGGGTGTTTCTTGTTGAATCGCCAATTCCGTCGCCCGGCGTACCTGCGACGGGCTCAATGTGATTCCAGTAACCTCTGCCTTGGGTCCTAACTTGCGTGCTAAGTAACGCGACGTACCACCAAAACCACAACCAACATCCAATACCTTAGCTTCTCCATCAGATTTTGGGTCGATTCCACCAAACTTCATCATTTCATCAATGAATGCGTATTGCGCCTCGCGAAGGGGTTTCTTTCGGTATTTTTCTTCCTTGGAATAGTACCCGAGATGAATGTGTTCACCCCAGTAGTACTCTACGATCCCTTGATCTGTCCATTCGTCATATTCCTTTCCAACCGAGCCTTCCTCGTAAGGTCGAGACGGTTTGTCCAGAACAAGCTTCACAAACCCAGTTCCAGCTAGTGCAGCAGCGCCCGCAGCGATACCTAACTTAACAGCAGCCTTTTGGAGAACAGGTGCGGCGACCATGTTTAATCCAAGAGCATTTTCTCTGCGCCGACCACGTACTTGCTCGACATGGAATCCACTAACGCAACTCCAGACAGAGAGAAATACTAGAATGTACGACTTCTTCATTTTCGGAGCCTCGACCTCTGCCGCAAATGTAGCTACAATGGCAAACTGCTTGGGGCGGAATAGAGAGGTGAGCCTTTTGGTGCCGACCGGATCACAGTTTGGCTGACTTGTTAGCGTTGCTGGCACAGTTCAGATGCATGAATGAATCATCCGCATCCACCACCACCACCACCACCACCGGCCGTGGCATGATGATTTGGATTTGGATTTGCCAAGAGCAGAATGAATCAGCGATGTACACTCTATGCTATCATCTCATAGAGCACATACGTCATTGAAGATTGAATCGAATTAATCACAACTTTACGGGTCATTCATCGTCTCGCGCGCATCTGTCGTGAATGTTCGTCATGGCGTGTTTCATCTAAAACGTTTTTGAAAAGCCCTTTCAAACAAACGGAAACCACCGTCCAGAACATTTCAAGTGCATCCTTCGAAACACTCATGACCTTACTTTTACAGATTCTCTTTTTAGTAAGCATCCTACCATGACAAGTTCATAGTAGAAATCAACATCACCTGTGATGACGAAGTGAAGCACGTTTGGACCCTGCGAGAAGATCGTCATTCCCTGCTCTGGCAGGGATGGTGTGGCGAAGAGCGGCGTCGGGGCTTTCCAGCTCACGATGCCCAAACGTGCACTTTGAACAGGCCCCTCCCCCCCCCACCACAGCCATTGGCTGCGAGTCGGCTATCAACGACAATTGACCCTCTAGATAGTTAAAGCAGCACAAGAGTACAACCTATCCAGTTAGCAAATACCTTGACGACCGAAATAGTAGCAGAGGGACTCAGAATAATAATTTGCGCAAGGTTCAGAAGAGAAGTAGTGCAATAGTTTTTCCCGCGAACCCCCACTGCTAGTAGCATCATGGACTGAATCCGAGGCGAGAGAATCTGTCCCTGTGCTTCTCCTGGAAGGTCAGAATCTATTTATAAAAACGAAAATGCTCTGTAGCCATGCAGTGTATGTGAATTGCTTCTAGTCCAGTTATTATGGAATGCGGAACTTAAATGGTAGCCACCGACAGCACAGATCATGATTGAAATACCTTCAGTTTTCAAGAACTATCAACTGGATATCTTGCTACGACCAGCTTCGAACTTTCAACCAATGCCGCGATGGCAAGGTCGATGTCATCTTTCGTGTGAAGCGTAGAGACAGTGATGCGAATAGCTGGTGCCAATTCTGTTCGTAGGTGGCTGCTAGCATCCTGCCCGGTAGCCACGACGGCAATTCCGCGTTTCAGACATTCATACATTATCCCACTTGTGATTTCTGCCTCATAGATCGATTCCTTATAGAGCTGCAACACAACGATCGGTGATCGCTCGTCACTTGTCACCACCAAATGTGTCAAGTCTGCTTTCCCGAGTTGCTCGTAAATGTATGCCACGTTTTCTTGCAATCTCGTAATGCATGTAGGATGCTCTTCCATATGTTTCAACGAGGCAATCGCAGCACTGGCCGTAAAGGGTGGTGCCGATGCACTGAAGCAATAACCAGCTCCTGAGAGCCGCTGGTGATCTACGACTTCTTCGTTACCAATGGTTACCCCACCAATGCTACCAAGAGAGTTCTCCAAGGCTACGGTCACTATCTCTGCATCGTACATTGGCCTCAAATGGTGATGTTCCAACGCCCCCCGTCCCGTTTCACCCAGTGTACCAAAGCTAAAAGATTCGTCCAAGATAAGGCGATAATGATACTTGTGCTTGAGCTCGACGATCTTATCGAGGGGAGCAACCGTTCCGAGATTCTTGTAGAGACCCTCAACTACGATGAAGCGCCTCTGCGCGTTCGGCTTGCGCCCCAACTTTTTGTCTTGAATCTGAAGCTCTTTGAGAACGCGCTCTAGATCCTCCATGTCATTGTGCTTAAACCACTGTACGTTGGCCCTCGACAGATATACTCCGGTCATTATCGGCTCGTAGACTGCTTCGTCAACCACCAGCAAGTCACTTCGTTTGGCAAACGCCGCAACCGTGCTGGAACATGTCGACGCACCATCAGAATACATGATAGCTGCATCAGTGTTGGTGAACTTGGCAATGCTTGCTTCCAACTGAAGATGGGTGTCGATTGTCCCATAAAAGCCGCGAGGGCCGCAACTGCCGCAGCCATACTTGTTGAGGGCAATTTCCGAGGCTTCCTTGAGAGCGGACGACGTTTGAAGTCCCAAAAAGTCAAAGTTGCAAAAGTTCAATACTTCCCTGGGTTCAGTCTCGAGGCCGTTCTTCTGGACTGTCACTGTAAGGTATTTTCCTTTTTGCGATTGCACAACAATTTGAGATGCCTCCTCCTTTTCCGATTGTGTATCCAGAGGAGGAGCCAGTGGGACTCGATTCGTTTTCCACTCGGACAGCAGCTCTTCTTTTTCGGCGGACGAGAGCTTTTCTTTGGAGTCCTTGTAGCCCTCTTTGCTGATTCTGATGAATACCATGTACAGTAAACTCACAAGCAAGGTGGTTTCTACAGCCACGTGTAGTGGATCACGGATAACTAAATTCCACCACCACTCCCGATACAATGCCGGGAAGTCTCGGACAAATTGAATCACTTCTAAACCTGTAGGTAGCGGAGTGCTGTGGTGCCACAGGGCGTACACTGTCTGCCCAGCTTTAAAGCCCAACTCGTGAACCGCGGGAAACAACATGGCAATCTATGGGGCCAATGACGCCCGTACCTGTACAGAAAACTGCAGAAAGATTTGCAAAGTGAAATAAACCAGGCAAAATTCGTAAGTGTTCAGGGGTTGTGGTCCCCCGCTTGCGAATCTTGTAATAACGTTCAAGGCTAGTAGTGGTGGATGGGCAATGACGGCACGAACAGAAAGAGAGATCAAATGAGTGATCGAAACGACCGGTGCATGCATGCATGCATGCATGAACGAAGCACAAAGGACGACGCATGAACAAAAACTATCCTAAAGTTTATATTTGTGTTTCTCGACCAGATCAATGTCGTCTAGATCGTACAGTGGTTAGTACCCCGCATTGTGGTTGCGGAAACCTGGGTTCGATTCCCAGTCTGGACAAGTAAAATTTTTTTTTGTCTTTTTAGCTTTCTTGCTCAACCGTCGCGTCAGTCAGTGTCGTCGCCAGGTTATGAAGGGGAAGTACTAGTTGCGCTTGCGCTTAGCAAGCACCCGGAGTTATTGATTCTCGGAAAGAGCTAGAAAATGCCCTGAATAGCTACAACAGCGTTCTCTTTGCAGACATTTGCAAAGAAGGGCCGGGATCCAATGTCTTTTCAACCATGATCACATCACTACAACAAACGAATTCCCTTCCTTCTCGTTGGGCATTTGTGGGAGCCCCTCGAACGAGACAAACGGGGTAGAATAGTGTTGTCCCTTCGTGTGCTGAGTCCCTTAGTATTAGCGTCCCCTCAATATTAGTGAAATGTTGTATTTCTTGTTGCAGAAAGGTTACTCTTTCGGGCTAAATCTCTAAATATCATAGAGCAAATTTCTAAATATCATAGAGCAAATTATTAGACGAGTGCCAATGTAGTTAGACTAACATTGGATGACACTGCCAATGTAGTTAGAGCACTTTTGTTTTGATTCTGCGCGCCAGTTATGGTTACATAGAACAGTCTTTCCAATCAATTGCGCGCGAATTATGGTTACATACAGAGCTCACACCTGCATCGTTTCATTCAAAAGCGGTCTTTCTTGTGAGAGAACCGGCTCGCTACCCCAACTTTGGGGGATTCACGACAGATCAGACCTCTCGCACACACCGTCTTTTTTCTCTGATGATCGGCTCTGCGTCAGACCGCAGGAAGTGCGAAGCAACAAAAATCAATCGTCATCTATCGGTGCTTGTTGCTCTACAATTGATAGCCGTGACTCAAGGAGGCCCTTTTCTTTTTGGCTGTCGTGAGTCCATGACACGCTTTCTTTTGAATGTGGGGCTCATTTATGTGGGACTCGACTGCCAGAAGACGCTGTCGTCGTCGCATTTCTTGAGAGTCTATTTCCTCCTACAATTGCTGAACGACAATATGTTTGGAACAACCTCAGACACAGTTGCTTGATCGTGAATTCGGTTCCACTATCTACCAATAAGTGGATTTTTGCCTTTTGCACGCAGTATTGGTCCCAACGTTGTCAAATGAGTCATGACTCATTGGATCACTGCAATTCGCCTTACTACCCGGAAGTTTTCCTCTGGAAAGTAGATTGTCTATAACTCGCCAGGAACCTGTCCAAATTCAACCCTTTCTTCATCTATCCGACTCTCTCTAACATTTGCTCGTACTGTTAGGATCTCAATGCGCTACCATGGGTATTAGAGAAGTTGGTCACTTAAGCTATAACTACAGATCTATACTCTCTTAAAAATAGCCGGAAAGAGTTTCAGACGTATTTTACTGTCACGGTTTGGGTGGTGAAAGAATGGTTGAATTTGGACCGGCCGTTGGCGAGATATCGATAAAATAGTGGTGAATAGAGAGAGCCATCAGGTAGTTAGCAATATTATTGCCTATTTTGTCTCACTATGTTGTTAGTTGTTCATTTCCAAACCCCGGTCAAAGGATCCCGTTCCTGGACAAACAACTCAATGTTGTTTCGGGTTAGGTAGGCAAAACCCAGTTCGAACGTATCATCTTCTGTTGCAACATATTTTCCTGAGACACATCCACCACCAGTGTAAGGACCAGTATTGGTCTGGTTTAGGAAATGTTGTGGGAAGTGCTGATTGTATTAGTCGAACGACCATAGCAACTTCTCAGCCAAACCCAACTCTTTTGCCGAACTACAATGTCCAAGAGGAATGATTCTCCACAGTGGCACTCCAGCTTGATTAGCATTCATCATTCTCAGGTATGACTCGAATGGAATGGGACTATCACCAGGGTAGCGCTTGTCCCTCACCACCAAACGTTGGTTTCCCTTTAATCGCATTCTCGCAAGCACAGACCTGATACCTTCATTCGGTAATCCACGTTTTGTCGCAAAAATATATCCGCACGGGAATATTTTGGGATTCATCTGGGACATTGTCATCTTCTCGGAGATCAAGTGTCCCTTCCCGGATGAATAGTCCCATACTTCCACGTCAAGTATTTTGTTGTGGAATAGATCATGCATCGCAGGGGCAGTGGCCTGAAACATTGGAGTTGCCTCCAATTCCTTTCGTCTCTCTGCCCTTTCGCATTCAGACTTTTGTTCTGCCCGAATTCTCGCCTTGGTAAGGGTTGGAATGAAATCATGTGTTGAGTATTTGTATCCATCATAGCATCATTAAACATAGTCAACCAAGTACTTACATCCTTGTATTTTGGATCCTGATAATTGTAATCATCCCGGTTCCTCTTGCGATTTGAGCTGAAATGCCACTGACTATTAATCCTGGCGTGATCCGAAGCTGCCTCTATCTCAGGCCATGGATTTCTTCCTTGGATTTTACTGATTATAAGGACAAGGTGGCAGCTTTCCTTTCGGGTGTCTCCAACACTCAAAGAGACTGTCATTTTAGTCGGGTCGCAAGTCCATAGCTCACGGCAACGTTTGTACTCGTCAATATCCTCCATTGACACGTAGCTAGGAAACTCAAATCGTTTGTAGCGAGTACAAACTCCAATGGCATCAAGCAGATTGCTTGGAGGATCATTTTCCAGATGAACTTGAAACTCGTCAAAACGAGTAAACGAGGACTCCCGAAAAGCCATATGGATTTTGACGATGGCATCAAATAGTAGAAGGATACAAGGGTCGCACATGTTGGCCATGATTCGATCTATACCCTCTGGTGCATCCTTGAACGTTTGTTCCAGTACCCCTGGAATCGCCAACATGTTGGCATTGCGCACAAGGCGCTGACTCCATGCCTTCCTCTGACTTCTGGAAGATGCTCGATCAAACTTTTCTTCAAAGCCCAATGACGGGCCAAGTTGCATCCCATACTGCACACAGTTGCATCCTTCTCGACAAGCAAAAGGACTAAAGGCAGCAGAACAGAACAAGTCCTTCTGGGTGTCAAACTCTTCTTGCGAGATGAACATTCTTGGTGGTTTGTCGCAACAGCTTAGAGTTCCATCGTGTAGAACCTGGCTTTCTTCTACTTCCTCGCGTTCTTGTTTCATTTTCCGGAACTCTTCCAACAGATAGTCCACTGTTGGTTGACGGTTTCCAGAGAAACCAGAAGGAAGATTCGGGGATATCTTTTTTCTTGCCAAGAGCTGCGTGACATGTTTCCGGATCTTTTTGTCATCCGTGATCTCAACAAAGATCCGCATTGACCTGTCGTATGGTAACAAACGCGCCAATCTGCCAGTTTTGGGAGAGCCAAAGAAAAAGATCACCAGAGCATCGACCACGTTGGTGCGCCATTGTGACTTGGCTGGGAGGTCGTTATAGTAGGAAACCATTTCCTCGATAAACCAATGGAAGCATTTGGTTTCGACATGGTCTGCAACTATTCCCGTCCCTCGCAAGATGTCTTCCGTTGCTGGCTTCCTGGCCAGTCGAACAATGGCTTCTAATGGCACAGGATCCATAGAAGAGGGGAGTAGACGATCAACTGCTTTGGGTTTGCCACCTCCATCGTCATCATCATTTGCATTTTCTTGATCTTGAGGCTTGCACTGGACAGTAGCAGGTTTGACATCGTCATCGTCAAGGATTTCAATAATGTCACGAGGCGGCAGATGAGGTGACAAGTCATCAGGGGTGGTGAGTGTGGTCCGAGCTCTAAGCAAACTTGGAAGATGTTGTTGTCGAAACTGAACTGGTCGCCTTCCTTGTTTGATCTCATTGCGCAACTCAGGACGAGCAGACGAATCGTCATTGGTGACGGATTCGACAGCGAGTGTAGAAGCAGTTTTTGTTGTTCTTGTAAGGAACTTGCCAATACCTTGTTGGAGACTATTATTGGACATGATACTCTACTCAGACTGTAGTGATAAGAGGTAGAATTATTGATTGCTATGAAAAACAAACGCAGTTGCGATGGTTCGTCCAAACTTTGTTTTCCGATGTCGGGTGCAATCGCCGCCTCGATCATTGGTTCCACTGCCATGGCAATCGCTGTGCCATTCCACTATCTTACAATATCCTAGTACTGAATCCTTGTACTCAACTTCGCTTGGCAATGCCGACGGAATCAACTCACTGATCTCGGCGGCGATCACTCGCACCGAACCCTCGAGAACTATCAAGTTTTCTTGGTAGATGCCGCTAATCAAATATATAGCACAGCGGTCATTCCATCGCCAAGAAATGCGATGATGACAGCGTCCCCTAACAATCGAATCACGATTGAGTGAAACAAAAGCGGCAACGAACCCATTCCAGTGGCAAGAAATGCGACGATGGCAGCGTCCCATAAGAAACGAGTCATGATTGAATGAACCCAGGTTGGAACAAAAGCGGCAATGAACCACAACTGTATTTGACTGTAGTGTGAAGTTTTCCCGCAAAATATTGTTGTAGGGACGCCAATGCCGGTGAATCCCACTCGAACGATTTATCCCAACTGACTGTAGCGTAGTAAATCCACTTATTCCTGACAGAATTCATGACCAAACAACTCTTGAAAGATTCCTTCGTTCCAACTCGGGGTTCGGTCGCCGATGAAAATTTGTAGCATAACAAATCCACTTATTGGTAGAAATAGTGGAACCGAATTCACGATCAAGCAACTGTGTCTGAGGTTTTTCCAAACATATTGTCGTTCAGCAATTGTAGGAGGAAATAGACTCAAGAAATGCGACAACGGCAGCGTCTTCTGGAAGTCGAGTCCCACATAAATGAGCCTCACATTCAAAAGAAAGCGTGTCCTCAACTCACGACAGCCAAAAAGAAAAGGGCCTCCTTGAGTCACGGCTACCAATTGTAGAGCAACAAGCACCGATGTAGATGACGATTG
Organism: Nitzschia sp. DOCU1; assembly: GCA_951394045.1. Lineage (NCBI taxonomy): Eukaryota > Bacillariophyta > Bacillariophyceae > Bacillariales > Bacillariaceae > Nitzschia > Nitzschia sp. DOCU1. The sequence continues at coordinate 20,369 of CATOAN010000037.1, read as the reverse complement.
ATTTTTGTTGCTTCTCACTTCCTGCGGTCTGCCGCAGAGCCGATCAGAGAAAGAAGACGATGTGAATCGAATCCGGTCGTTCCATTGTGATCTTGAATTCGTCGTCCAAGACCTTTGAGTAGACCAGCATTTCATTGAAGTCTGCCTTCATTTCGGCTTTGATGATGAAAGGTAGGCCAAAGATGGTGTTCAACGGTAGCTTGTCGACGAGGCCGATGAGCCTCATGTGGAAGTTCCCGTTTCCGTCGTCGTATGGCAGGTAGTACTCCACTAGGTGTGTGATTTTCACCTGTCCGTCCTCGATGCCTCCGATGGCGATGGGTTCGAAGCGGTATTTCTCCAATTTGTGGAAATCCTTGACGATTTCGGGGTGGCGTTGGGAGATGGCGTGGTGGTAGTCGTACCAGCCCATCGTGCAGCATCCGCCTGTATCGTAGAGTCCTTTGATTTCGATGCCGTTTGTTAGGCTTGGGCCGACTGGGACTGCGATGAATGCTAGGGTCGCGTTGACGGCGAATGTTAGCTTGGGGCTTTGATGTTCCATCATGGCGAACGAAGTCCCCTTGGTAGCTTTCTTCGGGTATGCCTGTTCGCCGCCTTCGGTTTCGCTGTTCGGTAGGAAGTAGGTGAACTGCAGTGCGCCGCTTTTACTTGGCTTCGGGGGCTTGGGGCTTTCTTGTATGACCTTGTTGGCCAGGGCCTGGAGGTATTGGGTTCGGTGCTCCGGGGTCGTTGCTGGGTCCGTAATCTTCTGTACGTAGTCGTGGATTTGGGTGGTCATGTATCCTGCTTGGTGGGCTCCGTTGCCTGACCTCCATTGTTGGCTTCCGTTGTAGTTGGCCTGGCGTTTTAGTTTCCACTCTCGGACGTTCTTGAAGAAGTTGTCGGCGACTTTTCTGTCCACTTTGTGGGGGCAGTCGCGGAAGGTGTGTCCCGCCGTGTCGCATCCCCAGCAGGTTCTTGGAAATTTGGAGCCGCTTGCATCGGCTAATGCTGTTTCTGCGGCGCTCATCGTGGCCATGAGCAAGATTGTGTGCTCGGCCCATTTGTTCCCTTTTTCGGCTTCTGTGGCTAAGTCTGCAGGGAGGGTCATCGCCATTTCTTCATTCCCGATTTGGAGGCAGTACGGTGCCATCAAGTAGTTGTCTGTAGGTCCGCTGTGGCCTGCGAATGGCGCTGCGGGGGCTAGCGTGAGGCCTTGCATGGCGGTCAATGGGCTGCTAGTGAAGTCTGGTTGTCTCATCATGGCGAATGTCCTGCCTGGTGTTCCGTTGCCGTCTTGTTGGTTCGAGTTCGAATGTGCGTACCGTTTGGCGGGTGCCACGTTCTTGACGATTCGCACTAGCTGCGATAGATTCCCCTCTTCTTTTTCGCACGCGAGTTTGAAAACATGGAGTCTGCGCAAATTGTCGGCGAATCCGGCTGGGGCGCCCGCTGGGACCAATTCGTAGACTCGTTTCTGGAGGTCGTATGGTAGCGAATGCATGAACTGGTTTGCCAGATCGGGGAGGTCTGGGCTCGGGTTGGCTGGGTCAATTTCCTGCATGATTTGTTGGTATTGCTTGAAGATGTCGTTTACCTTCTGGAATTCGTTTTGTTTTGTCTCTGCGTTGTAGATCTGTGGGCCAATGCGTTGCAGGCGTTGGCCGACTGACAATAGACCTTCCAGTTTGCCTACGTATTGTGCCTTGATGGCTTGAGCAAGCGCCTGGTACATTGTGCGGGCCTTTATCTCATTGAGCCAATCCTCGAAGACACTCGCTTCAGGGACGCCGTTGGGGGAGTTGTTCCTGAGCTTGGCGAGGGTGAACGGTTGGTTCGAGAGGGCGTAGGCGGCCACGAGCGTGCGATGGTGGGCGGGGTCGATGATGATATCGGGGGTGAAAAATCCAGGGAGCGTCCCGTTGATTTTGGGGGCTACGACGAAGACGGAGGCTTGTTCCTCGATGGGGAACTGGGTCGGGTCGATGCCGAGGTCTGGTACGGCTCCGATCTGGCGGGGTTGGACGATGAGCGTAATATGAAACCACTGGATTGCTAAACGCGTTGCTGTCGAAGCGTAGCAGATTCGCGATGGCGGTGGCTGCCATGACATGGGCTCCTGGGCATTGGGACTCGAAGATGGAGTTGAGGGCGTCTACCTTGTCGTGCGACGAGGCGTTGGCTCGTTCGATGGCGGTCACCGCTATCTCGAAGATCTGGTTCTTGATGATGGGCTTTTCCGAGTATGGCGCGATGACCGGTACGTTGGCTTGAAGTTTCCCCCACTTCAGCTCTCGAGTGACGGGCATTCCGTCCTTGTAGTATTGCACCCGAGCGGGTTCCTCCGATTTTCCGTAGGCTCTGCCGGACCGTCCATAGGCCATGGTGAATGCGTTATTTCCGTTACGACTGCCTCCCGTGCCCGTGGCGTGGATTAGGCCGCCAAAATCGCCTCCCATGACTGGATCGATGGCGAAGGCCGAGCGCATCCCGTCGACTCCTCCAATCCCGAAACCAAACGACGCGTCCTGGTGCCCTCTGTAGGCGATTCCAACCTCCCCATTCGACTTGTAACGCTTCGGGGGTGTATCTGCATCCGATTCCGCCGGCGGGATAACACGTAAAGTGTCTCCCGGATCGCTATCCTCGGCTAGGCTATCGAAATAGTTACCTGAGTTAATCTTCATGGTCTGTATACTCGTTACTAGGCATTAGGACTAGAAAGGGCTATCGTAACAACGGCTGGTTGATAACTGAGTAGATTGTTTCGGATGCTGTTTCCTTCGGGAGTTCTAGCCACTCGTTCCTTCGGAGGTTCAGGGACGTGCCACTTGGCAGTCTCCGCGCCTCTTCCGGTGGCGTGACGTCGCTCCCTCCGGGGGCTATCCTAAATGACTACATGGACTCGGCTACCGTCTCCGGCCACCCATTACGAGAGGCCTCTACGAATAACTACCTTGCGGACCATTGCAGACAAATCGGCTTGAACAGCATAGACTCTAACGCTATTGTAATTTACTGTAAAAAATTCAAGTCATGAATCAACTATAGAGCGAGCAATTGTCGAATAATGGCACTACGGTAGTATACTATGAAAAAGAAGTTTTGTGCGGTGCTCTTAATACGAACAAGCAGGTGTATACGTTATTTCCCCGAAGGAGTGGCATGGTTTAGTCTAGTTAGTCAAGCCGGGTGTTCGTATCCCGCGCGGTAATGCCATAATATATTTTGTTGTAATGACTTTTATTACTCTTGTTACGTTTTGAGTGGCCCCGCGTCACTCAGTCGATGATTTCTCGGTTTATCAGACCCAAATGCTAATCACAATACCTGGGGAGGTTTTGACAATACCTGGCTCTTCGATTGATGAAGGGAGAGTCGGCGAAAGAGCGAAAAGAAAGGGGCTCATGGTCGTCAACCATGTTTCGTGTCGAGCATCGCGAAACGACGATTCAGCTGGCGTTGCTCGCTTCGGGCATGCACGGCCATCTCGCCACACGGGTGGACGCACCCACAAGCACTCTATGCTCGGAGCGCGGCAGCACGGGTTTACTCCGGCATGATACACGGCAATGAAGGTCTTGGAAACCGGAGAAACCCCTAAGTAAAATTGGCCACGTCAGATGGAACATATGCTTCCGTCTTGATGGGCATATATGAATGGCGACGCGTCACTCTATTTCTCACCCTATAAGCCAATCAGATGTCACTAATGTGATAAGGAAATTCCAGAAGATGTCCTGCATTCCAATGCCGATGGCTTGCATCTCGGCTCGATGTTTTGCCGTTCCTGAGATGATGTTTGCGTTCTTCCTCACACCGAGACTTTTGTTTCTTTGACAACTTGTTGCGTTATCTTGCTTCTCTACTGTTACTATGGCTGCTGCTGCTGTTGACCCTGCTGTGCAGGAATTTGCTGGGTACCTTGGCAATGTCCTTGCTTTTGATCCCGAGATTATCGAGGCGTTGCTCTGGCAGGGATACTCGACCTTTGAAGAGGTGAAGGGTATCGTTGATGATGATGAGTTGGATGCGTTGTTTTCCGCTATTCGATGCCCTGGTGGAACCATCTTGCCATACCCCACAGAGAAGCATAATTAGTTTAGTCAAGTTAGTCCTTTAAGCTGGTAGTCTTAGTAGTCATAGACGAACGGAGTCGTCCGTTGGACGGACGACGTACAGACGGCTAACGGACACGGACGCGAACGAGCGGTGACGTCGTCGCCGACGGCGCACCGACGCAGCGATCAAAGGAGTCGCAGCGTTACACATGAACGCGCTCTGTAGTATATTGCATAGTAACATTCGACTAACCCATAGAGTCCCTTGCCAACGGCATGCCTACAATCTAAGTAGTAAATATTCATCGCCTAATAGAGGAGATGTATTTAAGACAAGGAAATAATTCAGACCATGGGTAAAGAGGAGTCGTAGCTAGCCAAGACTAGGGACGCCTAGTTAGAAGGCGACGATACGAGGAATCGACATATCCGAATGGATAGCATATATGCGCGTTATTTACGCGCAGGGAACGTCGTTCACAAAATGAACGATCGGTCGCAAATATTTGAAAGACGAAAATCTTTCGTCTCGTCAATCTTGTTGTTGGAAGGAAAGTCAAATAGATGTAATATAGGTCTCACAATTGAATTGTCTTCTATTCTTTTATTTGTCACCCCCGGGATAGGGCACAGTTTTAAAACTCCCGTTTGAGGATGAAGACCTCTTACTCCAACCACGAGTACGCCAAGAAAGTCGCGTTGCTCCTAACCCAAGCCGCTCACGTTAACCCGCCGCTGATCCTTTTTCGTCACGAGAAACCCAAGGACGATGACGTTCTCCAAGAGGACGAGAAATCGAAGAAGATCAAGCTCAAGTTGGACCCGACCGACGAGGACTCGGATGAGTTCGAAACGCGTTGCTTCATCTTCGAGCAAGGCGACGCCGAACGATGGGTCAAGTGGAGGATCCAGATGGACGAGTTAATTCGGGATGTCCCCTTGGACAATGGGGAGAAAAAGATCAAGTACGCGAAGGCATTGTTGGCCGGTGAAGCAAGGCAGAGGTTCGCCGACATCGTGGCTAACCTTCGTCATAACATTGACGAGTCGGACGAGGAAGAAGAAGAGACCCCGGACGACACATTCAACGAAGCGGTGCAGCGAATGGGCAAGTACTACTTCGGCACTGAGCACGCCTACCGCCGCCAACGCAACTACCTACGCTACCATGTGTTCATGATGGAGATGTCGTTGGCCGACTTCCGGGCCGAACTACTTCGTCAAAACAACATGCTACCTTACTTCCCGATCCCCGAAGATAAAACGAGCTGCGAGATGTTTGACGACGACGAGCTTGTGGAAATCCTTGACCGAGCGAAGAGAATCGAGTGGCAGAGAGATCTGCTCACCTCGAACATCGATCCCTTCTCGATGACGCTCGACGAGTACTATAAGTACTTGGAAAAACTCGAGACCAAGCACGTCTTTGACGATGCAGTCCGAGCCGACAAGAAAAACAAAGAAAAGAGAAACGCCGACCGGTCTGAAAGCGAAAGCAAAGACGGCGGTAAGAAAAGAAAGAGAGGCAAAGACCGCAAGAAGGGCGAAAAGGGGGACCGAAAGGAAGCCTGCAAGCACTGCAGCAAGTTCCACCCGGCCCCCGACGACAAGTGTTGGAGCAACCGCCGTACCGGTAAGAAGGAACCGCTCGAGAGGATTCAGGTTTCCAACGTTGGAGGGGGCATCCGCATGTTCTCAGAGCCAGGCCCCGATCCCCGCTTCATGACGTTTGACTTCCCCGAACACATCTCCACTGAACAGGTTGAAGCCTTTGAACAGCACATTCGTCGTTGCAACCGCTACTCCCTGGCATCCCCGACTACCGTTCCCTCACCTACTGTCAAAAATGTTCCAGAGAAGTGCAAGTTGTGCGATGAAGTCCCTTGTATCTTGAATCTTAGCCCCGACGGTGTCAGTTCTGGTCGTACCCTGCACGAGTTTCTTTTCGAAAAGGGTGATTCCATGATGGAGTCGGGAATCGCGAATAGCGAGATACGTTATGCACTCTACCGCGACGCGACAACGTTCATCAACGGCTACCTCGGCAAAGGCAACCGGAAGGAACTCCCTGCTTGCGTCGTCGGTGAGATTCGCGATAGTTACCCGGCCAAATGTGGTAACTACACCGGATTCAAAAAAGGATTCTTGGAAAAAGAAAACAAAAAGAAGTAGTTATATAAATCTATTAGCTCTACAGTATTCATCATTAAGTAGTACTACGTATCAATTAGAATCATTTTCTATACCGGCAACACTTGAATGCTTCCTCTTCTGCCCCCGTTTCGGCGGTACGTAGCCGCACTTTTCTCGCACCTCAACCAGTCCTGGATGGCTAGTCTTTACCCGAATTTTCCCATTGGGGCCTTTGCTCCATATTTCCCTGCCAAGTGGTGTCCGTAAAATCTCATGACACGACAATCCAGAGGGAAACATTTTATGTATGGGGCGTGCGTCGGCGTCGTTATCCTCCGGAAAAACATGCATGTGGGTAGGCCCGCATGAATCACAGTTGCTTACGCCTGCACGAACATTCTTGTTCTTGCCGGTGTAAGCAAAATTGAGGGAACAGACTACGCAACGACTCCAATTGTTGCCGGGTCTGATGATGCATCTTTCCTCCCCCATTGTCACAACGACCGTTTCGCCGACAGCTTCGAAGGTTTGTCTTCTCTCGTCCGGGAATTCCATCAACTTCTCGGCAATATAGGCATAGAACTCGTGCCTTTTCATAGGCATACGATTTGGGATTTCGTTGCACGACAGGTTCCATGCAATCAACGAATTCAACATCATGCAGTCCAACACTGCAAGGAAAGACTTTTTGTACCATTTTTTGAAATGGCCTTTGTTGGCCCAGCCACCACCGTGCATTCTGAGCTGATCACCCTTGTCCACTCCACCCATTGTTTTATGGTAGTGCTGCAAGGGGCGTGGGACACGAAGCATCCTCATGCGGCTTCCCTCACGTCTTGAGGTGTCCTGCTCGGTAACGTCCGTCATGGTACTAACCACATTCACGATCTTGTTATCCCTCCACTGTAGGCACACCACGTCGTTGACCTTGTCATACGTTATGATGGACTCCCCACGATCGCCCCCATTTAGAGTCATCTGCAATTTATCTTTGGGCCAACCAAGCCTGTTCGCCTTGCATGTACCCGTCGACAATAAATGGCAGCGGTCCCGAAGAATAGCTGCGAGTACCGGGCATTGATACCGGTTGTCCATGCTCACAACCCTATAACCGTGTTCCACTTCTTCATCCAGCTTCGTTTGTAGTACTGCGTTCACTACCGCTTTCATAGTAGTCGGTAGTTTCTTGGCCTCATCGACAATGAACGAATTTGTCTCGTTCCTTCCTTGATACACGTCCATGTGGATTATTGCGTAGGTTGCAGAATCTGCCAAAATGAAAAAATCCACTCGATATGGCTGCGGTTTGGCTTTATTGTATTGCCGTACTGGGCACAACCTGCTGCGACAAGAAACACCACCCTCGTCGAATGCAAGATTCGGTCCAGCATGGAAGGTATTTTGTGATGCTGCGTTTAGATTGTTCAGTGCATTACGTAGTTGATAGCACTTGTCGCCGGACATACCAGCTACTTTGTCCATCGGATGAAACGCCCCCCGTATTTGCTTGAAGCGTGCAAGCGACATTACTGCCTGGGCCCACCCTTTCGTGTTTTTCAAAACTATCTTCTCGCCTGTTCCGTCTGTAGTAGTAGAAAGTACTTTGTCGCCGCTTTGAAAATAGGCTTCGTATCCGCCAGCATCCTTTGGCTGCAATGATATTTTCAGCAATATTCCAAGGAAACGGTGCATTTCCCCAGTGCCCACGTCTGACCATGGTATCCCGCAGTAGTAGAGGTTTTTGTTCCTTGTAGGGGCGATTGCATTGTGGAAGTATTTGTTGGTTTCCTTTGCTAGCCTCCCAACAAATTTTACAGTCAGGCCACCACACTTCTGGAGGCATTCAAGAGGATTGTTGAACGAGGCGGCCACTCCTGTCCGTAGACCCGTTGGTCCGTTGTAGAGATTCGGCATTGGAGTCATCTGCGTTGCCTCATTTACAAACTCAAAATTCCATTCAAGATCGACATCGATTATTGGTTTCTCTGGTTCTTTGTCAGCTTCGGTTTCTTCGGCGTCGTCCAGGAGGTCGATTTCAATCTCCTCGGGAATTGTCAGCCACCCATTATCGTCTTCGTCTAAGTCGGAACCATCGTTAGAATCTGAGTCATAAACTTGTTGACTAGAATTACTTCTAGTAGTAGAGCGCATTCGCTGACTTCCAGTGTTGCTTGTCAAAGTTGACACTGTGTCAGCTGCAGTCATGAGTGCTGCACGTCCGGCATAGCGTAGTGGAGTTGCCAAGACCATCGTTGGAGGCTGCAGGAGTTGGCGATCTGGGGATGCATTGGCAGCTTCTTGGCCAGGGACAACAGCAGGTGCTAGCTGATCAAACGAGAGGCGTAGAGCTTCCCTCACAGCAGCTTTCCCGGCTGCCGCATATTCCTCTGCATGAACCTGGAAGCACTCCCTGATGTAGTCATTTGAGGGGTACCATGTTCTGAGCAGGCCACGATCCACTGTAGCGGGCATACCAGGGGAATGTGTCTCCCAATCAACCCTGAAGCGTCCTCCATTCTTGTTCTTGTTGGGACATTCAACAATGATTCCAACAAGAAGTCCATTAATACCCGGAATTGGAAATCCGGTTTCGGAGTACACCCGGGAGGGAGCCAACATCTTCTTCTTGCTGTAGGCAAATGATTTGCGAGGACGGCCAGGAGGCGCCCCACCGAGTTGCAGGAAACCAGCAAGAGCAGCTCTCATCACAGGGTCAAGTGGAGCATTGGGTGGCGACGCAGGTTGTTGGGATGGTTGGTCGGTTGCAGGCAGTGGAGATGGGGGGGACGAATCAAAGGGAGGGACCGGAGTTGTTGTTAATTCGCGAGAATTTTCCGATCTGGAGACGAAAGCAGAATCGGCATTCAGAAGCACGTCGTTGTCATCTGGACTGCCCCTAGACCAGTCAGCTGGTGACCCAACACGCCTGGGGGACCGAATAATTGGCTGGTGGGAAATTGAGGTGTCGTTGGCAGGTGCTGGAGGGTCGGACATGGTGCGGTTTGAGTCGTTTTGGGAATTTCACGCCGACGGGCGCACTTTCGCTGTCGCACTGCTTCCCAGCATGGGGTCGTATGAAAATGGCAACAATACCTGACCCTAGGTAAAAACAGGTGCTCTTTCGATCGGTGGGGTTCTTTCTGGGTTAAGGGTGGGTTAAGACTGTTTTTTGAGTTAAAGTAAATTAGACGACAATATACTGTCGTGCAAAAATTTGCACGACAGTATACTGTCGTGCAATCTGATTGGCGTTAAGAAAACGCCTGTATGATTGGTCGATCGCGCGCAATTCGCGCAGTCTTTTGGCTTTTACCCTGTGATATGATTGGTCGATCGCACGCAATTCGCGCAGTCTTTTGGCTTTTAACCGTTCGTTTCGTTAAGGAAACGCCTCGATTGTACGGCACCCACCCGCTGTACCCTCTATGCCGCCTTTTTAACCGTTCGTTTTGTTAAGAAAACGCCTCAATTGTACAGCATTCTCCCGCTGTACCCTCTATGCCGCCTTTTTAACTGTTCGTTTTGTTAAGAAAACGCCTCAATTGTACAGCATTCTCCCGCTGTACCCTCTATGCCGCCTTTTTAACCGTTCGTTTCGTTAAGAAAACGCCTCAATTGTACAGCATTCTCCCACTGTACCCTCTATGCCGCCTTTTTAACCGTTCGTTTCGTTAAGGAAACGCCAGCCGAGTCACCATTCAGAGAAGTCTCACAAAAGGTAACCGCCCTACCACCTCCAACGACCACTGCCACACAGCTCAGAAATATTCTTCTCCCCCCTGTTTTCTTTTACTTGTTTCTATCCCTTATCTTCGAGTTGTTGCTTACATCCGCACTCCCTGCCCATCAATGCCCCGAAATCAGTCCAACGCAACCTTGAATAGAACACGACTCCGTGTATCCTCTGTCACGCAACCACCGCAGGATGATGGAAGTGTGGATGAGTCCCCTTCTTTTCTGCATGCCAATCTGGACGATGACTCTTCCTCAAATGGTCAACCTTTGAGAGTTCTCCCATCAACAAACGCCCCACCCCCGATTCTTTATGTCTAGTACCAACGCACATCACCTTTGCCGCCAACTTCTTCAGCCTCAGCGGCCGTACGACGGACTCACCGACACCAGCACCCACCCTATACTGCTTGTTGGCAACCTTTTTGTCCCTGGCGTCAGCAATACTACAAAATCCCACAATGTTTTTGCATCGCCGCCTCCAGGTTAGTGAGGGAAGGCTTGGGGTATGTGTCCTTTTTGGATTAGAGGATCTTTTCCCATGGGATCTTTGAAAATTTCACGTGCTGAGGGGCCAACACGCACTCTACCGCTTGTTGGCAACCTTTTTGGCCCTGGTGTTGGCAATACTACAAAATTCCACAATGTTTTTGCATGGTTGCCTCCAGGTTAGTGAGGGAAGGCTTGGGGTATGTGTCCTTTTTGGATTAGAGGATCTTTTCCCATGGGATCTTTGAAAATTTCACGTGCTGAGGGGCCAACACGCACTCTACCGCTTGTTGGCAACCTTTTTGGCCCTGGTGTTGGCAATACTACAAAATTCCACAATGTTTTTGCATGGTTGCCTCCAGGTTAGTGAGGGAAGGCTTGGGGTATGTGTCCTTTTTGGATTAGAGGATCTTTTCCCATGGGATCTTTGAAAATTTCACGTGCTGAGGGGCCAACACGCACTCTACCGCTTGTTGGCAACCTTTTTGGCCCTGGTGTTGGCAATACTACAAAATTCCACAATGTTTTTGCATGGTTGCCTCCAGGTTAGTGAGGGAAGGCTTGGGGTATGTGTCCTTTTTGGATTAGAGGATCTTTTCCCATGGGATCTTTGAAAATTTCACGTGCTGAGGGGCCAACACGCACTCTACCGCTTGTTGGCAACCTTTTTGGCCCTGGTGTTGGCCATACTACAGAATTCCACAATGTTTTTGCATGGTTGCCTCCAGGTTAGTGAGGGAAGGCTTGGGGTATGTGTCCTTTTTGGATTAGAGGATCTTTTGCCATGGGATCCTTGAAAATTTCACGTGCCGAGAGGCCGACATCACTCTACCGCTTGTTGGCAACCTTTTTGTTCCTGGCGTTGGCTATACTACAAAATTCCACAATGTTTTTGCATCGTTGCCTCCTGGTTGATGAGGGAAGGCTTGGGGTATGTGTCCTCACGAGCTTAGCGGATCTTTTGCCATGGGATCTTTGAAAATTTCATGTGCCGAGGAACCTATGACATGCACTCTGGGCAACAACGACTGGGATATCTTGACGATGGAAAGTGGTTATTGTTTAGGACTTGGATCAAATGTGCCATCTTGCAGCATTCAAACAATACATTCAGGCTCTATCAATCTATGATGAGTCCAATTTGCTAGCATCTTCTGCTCTTTCGCATCCTGGACAACAATGACAGGGATATCTTGATGATGGAAAGTCCTTTTTGTTTAGGACTTGGATCAGGCTACTACTGTCACTACTACCTCCCATCCCCAGTAGCTACTTGTGGATCTGACAGATATTGATCGAGAATGGCGTGAAAGAGTGCCGGGTGCACAATGTGCAGGCGCAAGACTAACTACCACAGCTCCATAGCCCAACCTTGGATCCATGCAGGAGTTGGTCCCAGCCTCCATCAATGAATGCATCAACATTACATCCCGGTTCTAGCACGATCTGACAGATATTGATGGTAATTGGTTTGAAAGAGTACCATTTGGAGCGTTCCTACACGATATGACATGCCGGCGCAAGACTAGCTACAGCAGTTCCACGGCCGAACCTCGGATCTATGCAGGAGTTGGTCCCAGTCTTTGTCAATGAATGCATCAACATTACATCCAGGTTCTAGCAGGATCTGACGGATATTGGTGGAGAATGGTTTGAAAGACTGCTCTTTGGAGCAGTTCCTACGCGACATGACGCGCAGCAGGACCAAGACTAGCTACAGCAGCTCCACGGCCAAACCTGGGATCCATGCAGGAGTTGGTCCCAGTCTTTGTCAATGAATGCATCAACATTACATCCAGGTTCTAGCAGGATCTGACGGATATTGGTGGAGAATGGTTTGAAAGACTGCTCTTTGGAGCAGTTCCTACGCGACATGACGCGCAGGACCAAGACTAACTACCACAGCTCCACGGCCGAACCTGGGATCCATGCAGGAGTTGGTCCCAGTCTTTGTCAATGAATGCATCAACATTACATCCAGGTTCTAGCACGATCTGACAGATATTGATGGAGAATGGTTTGAAAGAGTGCTCTTTGGAGCAGTTCCTACGCGACATGACGTGCCGGCGCAAGACTAGCTACAGCAGTTCCACGGCCGAACCTCGGATCTATGCAGGAGTTGGTCCCAGTCTTTGTCAATGAATGCATCAACATTACATCCAGGTTCTAGCAGGATCTGACGGATATTGGTGGAGAATGGTTTGAAAGACTGCTCTTTGGAGCAGTTCCTACGCGACATGACGCGCAGGACCAAGACTAACTACCACAGCTCCACGGCCGAACCTCGGATCTATGCAGGAGTTGGTCCCAGTCTTTGTCAATAAATGCATCAACATTATATCCAGGTTCTAGCACGATCTGACAGATATTGATGGAGAATGGTTTGAAAGAGTGCTCTTTGGAGCAGTTCCTACGCGGCATGACGTGCCGGCGCAAGACTAGCTACAGCAGTTCCACGGCCGAACCTCGGATCTATGCAGGAGTTGGTCCCAGTCTTTGTCAATGAATGCATCAACATTACATCCAGGTTCTAGCAGGATCTGACGGATATTGGTGGAGAATGGTTTGAAAGACTGCTCTTTGGAGCAGTTCCTACGCGCAGGACCAAGACTAACTACCACAGCTCCACGGCCGAACCTCGGATCTATGCAGGAGTTGGTCCCAGTCTTTGTCAATGAATGCATCAACATTACATCCAGGTTCTAGCAGGATCTGACGGATATTGGTGGAGAATGGTTTGAAAGACTGCTCTTTGGAGCAGTTCCTACGCGACATGACGTGCCGGCGCAAGACTAGCTACAGCAGTTCCACGGCCGAACCTCGGATCTATGCAGGAGTTGGTCCCAGTCTTTGTCAATGAATGCATCAACATTACATCCAGGTTCTAGCAGGATCTGACGGATATTGGTGGAGAATGGTTTGAAAGACTGCTCTTTGGAGCAGTTCCTACGCGACATGACGCGCAGGACCAAGACTAACTACCACAGCTCCACGGCCGAACCTGGGATCCATGCAGGAGTTGGTCCCAGTCTTTGTCAACGAATGCATCAACATTACATCCAGGTTCTAGCACGATCTGACAGATATTGATGGAGAATGGTTTGAAAGAGTGCTCTTTGGAGCAGTTCCTACGCGACATGACGTGCCGGCGCAAGACTAGCTACAGCAGTTCCACGGCCGAACCTCGGATCTATGCAGGAGTTGGTCCCAGTCTTTGTCAATGAATGCATCAACATTACATCCAGGTTCTAGCAGGATCTGACGGATATTGGTGGAGAATGGTTTGAAAGACTGCTCTTTGGAGCAGTTCCTACGCGACATGACGCGCAGGACCAAGACTAACTACCACAGCTCCACGGCCAAACCTGGGATCCATGCAGGAGTTGGTCCCAGTCTTTGTCAATGAATGCATCAACATTACATCCAGGTTCTAGCAGGATCTGACGGATATTGGTGGAGAATGGTTTGAAAGACTGCTCTTTGGAGCAGTTCCTACGCGACATGACGCGCAGGACCAAGACTAACTACCACAGCTCCACGGCCGAACCTGGGATCCATGCAGGAGTTGGTCCCAGTCTTTGTCAATGAATGCATCAACATTACATCCAGGTTCTAGCACGATCTGACAGATATTGATGGAGAATGGTTTGAAAGAGTGCTCTTTGGAGCAGTTCCTACGCGACATGACGTGCCGGCGCAAGACTAGCTACAGCAGTTCCACGGCCGAACCTCGGATCTATGCAGGAGTTGGTCCCAGTCTTTGTCAATGAATGCATCAACATTACATCCAGGTTCTAGCAGGATCTGACGGATATTGGTGGAGAATGGTTTGAAAGACTGCTCTTTGGAGCAGTTCCTACGCGACATGACGCGCAGGACCAAGACTAACTACCACAGCTCCACGGCCGAACCTCGGATCTATGCAGGAGTTGGTCCCAGTCTTTGTCAATGAATGCATCAACATTATATCCAGGTTCTAGCACGATCTGACAGATATTGATGGAGAATGGTTTGAAAGAGTGCTCTTTGGAGCAGTTCCTACGCGGCATGACGTGCCGGCGCAAGACTAGCTACAGCAGTTCCACGGCCGAACCTCGGATCTATGCAGGAGTTGGTCCCAGTCTTTGTCAATGAATGCATCAACATTACATCCAGGTTCTAGCAGGATCTGACGGATATTGGTGGAGAATGGTTTGAAAGACTGCTCTTTGGAGCAGTTCCTACGCGACATGACGCGCAGGACCAAGACTAACTACCACAGCTCCACGGCCAAACCTGGGATCCATGCAGGAGTTGGTCCCAGTCTTTGTCAATGAATGCATCAACATTACATCCAGGTTCTAGCAGGATCTGACGGATATTGGTGGAGAATGGTTTGAAAGACTGCTCTTTGGAGCAGTTCCTACGCGACATGACGCGCAGGACCAAGACTAACTACCACAGCTCCACGGCCGAACCTGGGATCCATGCAGGAGTTGGTCCCAGTCTTTGTCAATGAATGCATCAACATTACATCCAGGTTCTAGCACGATCTGACAGATATTGATGGAGAATGGTTTGAAAGAGTGCTCTTTGGAGCAGTTCCTACGCGACATGACGTGCCGGCGCAAGACTAGCTACAGCAGTTCCACGGCCGAACCTCGGATCTATGCAGGAGTTGGTCCCAGTCTTTGTCAATGAATGCATCAACATTACATCCAGGTTCTAGCAGGATCTGACGGATATTGGTGGAGAATGGTTTGAAAGACTGCTCTTTGGAGCAGTTCCTACGCGACATGACGCGCAGGACCAAGACTAACCACCACAGCTCCACGGCCGAACCTCGGATCTATGCAGGAGTTGGTCCCAGTCTTTGTCAATGAATGCATCAACATTATATCCAGGTTCTAGCACGATCTGACAGATATTGATGGAGAATGGTTTGAAAGAGTGCTCTTTGGAGCAGTTCCTACGCGGCATGACGTGCCGGCGCAAGACTAGCTACAGCAGTTCCACGGCCGAACCTCGGATCTATGCAGGAGTTGGTCCCAGTCTTTGTCAATGAATGCATCAACATTACATCCAGGTTCTAGCAGGATCTGACGGATATTGGTGGAGAATGGTTTGAAAGACTGCTCTTTGGAGCAGTTCCTACGCGCAGGACCAAGACTAACTACCACAGCTCCACGGCCGAACCTGGGATCCATGCAGGAGTTGGTCCCAGTCTTTGTCAATGAATGCATCAACATTACATCCAGGTTCTAGCACGATCTGACAGATATTGATGGAGAATGGTTTGAAAGAGTGCTCTTTCGAGCAGTTCCTACGCGACATGACGTGCCGGCGCAAGACTAGCTACAGCAGTTCCACGGCCGAACCTCGGATCTATGCAGGAGTTGGTCCCAGTCTTTGTCAATGAATGCATCAACATTACATCCAGGTTCTAGCAGGATCTGACGGATATTGGTGGAGAATGGTTTGAAAGACTGCTCTTTGGAGCAGTTCCTACGCGCAGGACCAAGACTAACTACCACAGCTCCACGGCCGAACCTCGGATCTATGCAGGAGTTGGTCCCAGTCTTTGTCAATGAATGCATCAACATTACATCCAGGTTCTAGCAGGATCTGACGGATATTGGTGGAGAATGGTTTGAAAGACTGCTCTTTGGAGCAGTTCCTACGCGACATGACGTGCCGGCGCAAGACTAGCTACAGCAGTTCCACGGCCGAACCTCGGATCTATGCAGGAGTTGGTCCCAGTCTTTGTCAATGAATGCATCAACATTACATCCAGGTTCTAGCAGGATCTGACGGATATTGGTGGAGAATGGTTTGAAAGACTGCTCTTTGGAGCAGTTCCTACGCGACATGACGCGCAGGACCAAGACTAACTACCACAGCTCCACGGCCGAACCTGGGATCCATGCAGGAGTTGGTCCCAGTCTTTGTCAATGAATGCATCAACATTACATCCAGGTTCTAGCACGATCTGACAGATATTGATGGAGAATGGTTTGAAAGAGTGCTCTTTGGAGCAGTTCCTACGCGGCATGACGTGCCGGCGCAAGACTAGCTACAGCAGTTCCACGGCCGAACCTCGGATCTATGCAGGAGTTGGTCCCAGTCTTTGTCAATGAATGCATCAACATTACATCCAGGTTCTAGCAGGATCTGACGGATATTGGTGGAGAATGGTTTGAAAGACTGCTCTTTGGAGCAGTTCCTACGCGCAGGACCAAGACTAACTACCACAGCTCCACGGCCGAACCTGGGATCCATGCAGGAGTTGGTCCCAGTCTTTGTCAATGAATGCATCAACATTACATCCAGGTTCTAGCACGATCTGACAGATATTGATGGAGAATGGTTTGAAAGAGTGCTCTTTCGAGCAGTTCCTACGCGACATGACGTGCCGGCGCAAGACTAGCTACAGCAGTTCCACGGCCGAACCTCGGATCTATGCAGGAGTTGGTCCCAGTCTTTGTCAATGAATGCATCAACATTACATCCAGGTTCTAGCAGGATCTGACGGATATTGGTGGAGAATGGTTTGAAAGAGTGCTCTTTGGAGCAGTTCCTACGCGACATGACGTGCCGGCGCAAGACTAGCTACAGCAGTTCCACGGCCGAACCTCGGATCTATGCAGGAGTTGGTCCCAGTCTTTGTCAATGAATGCATCAACATTACATCCAGGTTCTAGCAGGATCTGACGGATATTGGTGGAGAATGGTTTGAAAGACTGCTCTTTGGAGCAGTTCCTACGCGACATGACGCGCAGGACCAAGACTAACTACCACAGCTCCACGGCCGAACCTGGGATCCATGCAGGAGTTGGTCCCAGTCTTTGTCAATGAATGCATCAACATTATATCCAGGTTCTAGCACGATCTGACAGATATTGATGCAGAATGGTTTGAAAGAGTGCTCTTTGGAGCAGTTCCTACGCGGCATGACGTGCCGGCGCAAGACTAGCTACAGCAGTTCCACGGCCGAACCTGGGATCCATGCAGGAGTTGGTCCCAGTCTTTGTCAATGAATGCATCAACATTACATCCAGGTTCTAGCACGATCTGACAGATATTGATGGAGAATGGTTTGAAAGAGTGCTCTTTGGAGCAGTTCCTACGCGACATGACGTGCCGGCGCAAGACTAGCTACAGCAGTTCCACGGCCGTACCTCGGATCTATGCAGGAGTTGGTCCCAGTCTTTGTCAATGAATGCATCAACATTACATCCAGGTTCTAGCACGATCTGACAGATATTGATGGAGAATGGTTTGAAAGAGTGCTCTTTGGAGCAGTTCCTACGCGACATGACGTGCCGGCGCAAGACTAGCTACAGCAGTTCCACGGCCGAACCTCGGATCTATGCAGGAGTTGGTCCCAGTCTTTGTCAATGAATGCATCAACATTACATCCAGGTTCTAGCAGGATCTGACGGATATTGGTGGAGAATGGTTTGAAAGACTGCTCTTTGGAGCAGTTCCTACGCGCAGGACCAAGACTAACTACCACAGCTCCACGGCCGAACCTGGGATCCATGCAGGAGTTGGTCCCAGTCTTTGTCAATGAATGCATCAACATTACATCCAGGTTCTAGCACGATCTGACAGATATTGATGGAGAATGGTTTGAAAGAGTGCTCTTTGGAGCAGTTCCTACGCGACATGACGTGCCGGCGCAAGACTAGCTACAGCAGTTCCACGGCCGAACCTCGGATCTATGCAGGAGTTGGTCCCAGTCTTTGTCAATGAATGCATCAACATTACATCCAGGTTCTAGCAGGATCTGACGGATATTGGTGGAGAATGGTTTGAAAGAGTGCTCTTTGGAGCAGTTCCTACGCGACATGACGTGCCGGCGCAAGACTAGCTACAGCAGTTCCACGGCCGAACCTCGGATCTATGCAGGAGTTGGTCCCAGTCTTTGTCAATGAATGCATCAACATTACATCCAGGTTCTAGCACGATCTGACAGATATTGATGGAGAATGGTTTGAAAGAGTGCTCTTTGGAGCAGTTCCTACGCGACATGACGTGCCGGCGCAAGACTAGCTACAGCAGTTCCACGGCCGAACCTCGGATCTATGCAGGAGTTGGTCCCAGTCTTTGTCAATGAATGCATCAACATTACATCCAGGTTCTAGCAGGATCTGACGGATATTGGTGGAGAATGGTTTGAAAGACTGCTCTTTGGAGCAGTTCCTACGCGCAGGACCAAGACTAACTACCACAGCTCCACGGCCGAACCTGGGATCCATGCAGGAGTTGGTCCCAGTCTTTGTCAATGAATGCATCAACATTACATCCAGGTTCTAGCACGATCTGACAGATATTGATGGAGAATGGTTTGAAAGAGTGCTCTTTGGAGCAGTTCCTACGCGACATGACGTGCCGGCGCAAGACTAGCTACAGCAGTTCCACGGCCGAACCTCGGATCTATGCAGGAGTTGGTCCCAGTCTTTGTCAATGAATGCATCAACATTACATCCAGGTTCTAGCAGGATCTGACGGATATTGGTGGAGAATGGTTTGAAAGAGTGCTCTTTGGAGCAGTTCCTACGCGACATGACGTGCCGGCGCAAGACTAGCTACAGCAGTTCCACGGCCGAACCTCGGATCTATGCAGGAGTTGGTCCCAGTCTTTGTCAATGAATGCATCAACATTACATCCAGGTTCTAGCAGGATCTGACGGATATTGGTGGAGAATGGTTTGAAAGAGTGCTCTTTGGAGCAGTTCCTACGCGACATGACGTGCCGGCGCAAGACTAGCTACAGCAGTTCCACGGCCGAACCTCGGATCTATGCAGGAGTTGGTCCCAGTCTTTGTCAATGAATGCATCAACATTACATCCAGGTTCTAGCACGATCTGACAGATATTGATGGAGAATGGTTTGAAAGAGTGCTCTTTGGAGCAGTTCCTACGCGACATGACGTGCCGGCGCAAGACTAGCTACAGCAGTTCCACGGCCGAACCTCGGATCTATGCAGGAGTTGGTCCCAGTCTTTGTCAATGAATGCATCAACATTACATCCAGGTTCTAGCAGGATCTGACGGATATTGGTGGAGAATGGTTTGAAAGACTGCTCTTTGGAGCAGTTCCTACGCGCAGGACCAAGACTAACTACCACAGCTCCACGGCCGAACCTGGGATCCATGCAGGAGTTGGTCCCAGTCTTTGTCAATGAATGCATCAACATTACATCCAGGTTCTAGCACGATCTGACAGATATTGATGGAGAATGGTTTGAAAGAGTGCTCTTTGGAGCAGTTCCTACGCGACATGACGTGCCGGCGCAAGACTAGCTACAGCAGTTCCACGGCCGAACCTCGGATCTATGCAGGAGTTGGTCCCAGTCTTTGTCAATGAATGCATCAACATTACATCCAGGTTCTAGCAGGATCTGACGGATATTGGTGGAGAATGGTTTGAAAGAGTGCTCTTTGGAGCAGTTCCTACGCGACATGACGTGCCGGCGCAAGACTAGCTACAGCAGTTCCACGGCCGAACCTCGGATCTATGCAGGAGTTGGTCCCAGTCTTTGTCAATGAATGCATCAACATTACATCCAGGTTCTAGCACGATCTGACAGATATTGATGGAGAATGGTTTGAAAGAGTGCTCTTTGGAGCAGTTCCTACGCGACATGACGTGCCGGCGCAAGTTTAGCTACAGCAGTTCCACGGCCGAACCTCGGATCTATGCAGGAGTTGGTCCCAGTCTTTGTCAATGAATGCATCAACATTACATCCAGGTTCTAGCAGGATCTGACGGATATTGGTGGAGAATGGTTTGAAAGACTGCTCTTTGGAGCAGTTCCTACGCGCAGGACCAAGACTAGCTACAGCAGTTCCACGGCCGAACCTCGGATCTATGCAGGAGTTGGTCCCAGTCTTTGTCAATGAATGCATCAACATTACATCCAGGTTCTAGCACGATCTGACAGATATTGATGGAGAATGGTTTGAAAGAGTGCTCTTTGGAGCAGT
>CATOAN010000035.1:0-12809 GCA_951394045.1 Nitzschia sp. DOCU1 | reverse complement strand
ATGTGTTGAGCAGTGAAGGCCTCAGATTAAAAGTTTGGTTGCTGTTGCAGTTGATCAGTCGTCAAGTTAATACAAGCAGACAACACTACAGCTACATCAAATAGCACGCCGTACCATGACGATAGCTGAAATGAAACAAAGGCAGCAGCAAATGCAGCGATCGAGCAGATTGTCAAGTATCGCGGCGGCACAAAAGATTATCAGCAAGGGCGAAACAGTGTGGATCCCTCCAAGAGCAAAGGATCGCCACGGCAACGAGATCGACGACGATGATGTCACCTTTGTGCGAGAGGAAAGAGGGCAGGCGCAGAGTATGAAGCACAGTGCAGTGCTCGGCTCGATGGATTTGATGGTTGACGGAGCAGGCTTCCTAATTCCTCGGAAATGCAAGAAGGCTGTTGATGATTGCACAGTCGACAACGAAATCTGCCTTTACAGCGACGAGGAATCGGAGTCAGACTCCACTTCATCGGATAATCAATCTTCTAGTGAAGAGGAAGACGCTGACCGCAACGAGGCCTCGCTATCTTCTATCCCATATTGCCGGCTAGTTCCTGATAGCTTTGACATGGGTGTAGCTCCCCAGACTCCTTCGGCTCACAAGTCTCGTAGGAGCATGGGCACTTTGGAAACAGAGGCAATGACCCGAACTACATCTGACTCTCAAAGTGACTTCTTTGCATCTCCTCGGCCCGCTGAAACTAGCCACAGTCGGGGCAGTTCATACTACCAGACGCCTCGCCAGGAAATCCCCCAAAGCTGTGATGTTCCAATCGGACTGAATAACTTTGTGTCGCCGCTCCCCGACCCTTCCCCTAGCAGTGGCAATCAAAAGAGCAAGCGAAGAATCAGTCTGAACAAGACTACTTCCAAGAGAGCCTCTGCTTTATCCGCCTCCTCCCCGTCTACCAAGAAAGCAGAAGCCTCCAAGAGGGACTCTTTCTACATTCCAGGGATCACCGCTCCTAGCTGCTCATCTTCCAAGGTCTCAAAAGATTCTCGTGATTCTGTTGTGCCCAAGGAAGCAACTCCGATGCAAAAGAGGCCTGTTCTTGCTTCCCCTGTTATTTCCACCTCGAGGATATCCCCAGCTGGGGTGAAGAAGATTGGCCACCAAACTCCTGTTTCAACGTATCGATCGCCGGGACAGCACTCGCGTAATTCTATTCAGCGTAACCGATCGGAATCGGCGGCAGACCACCACAAGTCGCCAAAGAGGCACTCGTCACTAGTGCGTGGAGTCAGTCGAGTGCAGTCGGACTCGGCAAAGCAACACGAAGGATATCAACCTAACTATGATGGCTCGCGCCGCAACCGTTCCAAGCACGGAGGAGACCGTCACTTTGTCCCTGGAGACACAAATGAGGTTTGTCTTATCGCGTCGCCCAATGTTATCCTGCGGAGATCCTCCGAACAGCCGACGTCGAGCTTCAAGTCGTCACCTACCAAGACTCCTAGCTCAAGGAGCACTCGAAGCACTTCCATCACGAGTCGTATGACTTTCAGCAACTCCACCGGCCGCGAAACGCTGGAAACATTTCCCTCCTTTGAGCTTGATGCTATGGAGAACATCCAGCAGATGTCTCCTGGTGATAGTGAACGACGCCACCGTAGAGTGGAAGCACCCGATAGTGCACGAAAGTCAACGACGTCGTGTGATCTGGGTGCGCACTTTGTTCAACAGGAACTGAACGCGTCGCCACATTCACCTTCCCGTAGAAGTCAGAGACGAAGCCACAGGAATGATCGGATGATTAATCATATTCAAGCATTAACGCTGGATGACGATGGCGATGACGACGATGAAGATGATGATTGCAGTATCGAAGTTTCCGAGGCTGGAGCTGTCATCATCCCGACCAGGAAGATCGTCAAGACGCCAAGTTCAAAGAGCCTTCGGCGCAAGTCTAGTCAACGTTCTTCCAGTCAGCATCGAAGCCGACGTGAAAGCAGCCATCATCAATAGGATATCCATAGACAAAATAGGCAAATTCATACTTTCCCTACCGTTCTATGTAATGACTACGGTCCACCTCTTCTTCCCATGTTGAAGAGGTACCTTGTACGCGCAGTTTCCTGGACCTTCGTGTAGCGGTCCTTTTCTTAAAAAAAATTGCACGTTGAAGCGGCGATGAAACGAGACCGCAAATACCAAGCAGCATTCCAATCAAAAACTAAATACATGCATAGATTTGCTATTAATACATGGCACTCCATCCTTGCCAATCATAGACGCAGATCTTACTCGTCTTGAAAAGCTTGCGTGAGAAACCCGCCTACGTCGTCGTCATTATTGATTGATGTCATTGAGTGATCCTCATCGTCGGGCTGCGTGGCGCCCCCTGGCGCGGCTGGAGAACCTTCGATTTGAATCATGAATCGTGGTACCTTGGATTCGTCCACGGAACAAGGGCTCCCAAACGTCAAAGCGGACGGAGAGCGTGCATTGTCAATAACTGGCGCCGGATCCTCTTTGAAGGTAGCTTCTTCGACCGAGTTCTCAGGCTCATCCACTGGCTGGTCCTCTGTGGGATTTTCGGATTCCGTCGTATCAGTAGGACCTTCGGGAACCTTCTCACCGTCAGTCAAAGCATCAGGAGAACGTGTATCGCCAATATCAGAAACCGGATTGTCTTGGGAGATTGCTTCTTCGGCCGAGCTGTCAGGCTCGTCCGCTGGCACAGCCACACCATCAGGCACGGTATCAGGAGAACATGTTTCACCGACGACAGACTCCGGTGCCGGCTGAGCTTCGGTGCGTTTACTGGTGTTCGTCGTATCAGTAGGACCTTCCGGCCCAAACGCCAGCCAAAGTCGAAAAGCAACCATCTGGTGCGACTTCAATAGACCAGCGTTAACACAGGAACGTCGTGTCTCCCCGGGCGTCCTGTCGAAATCTGGAATACAGCGCAACGCAACACGGAGATCATCAAGTGACGGGTATTGATTTTGAAGCAAAGGGGCAGTCTCGTCATAGTTCTTCCATTCCAACAATTTGGGTGGGACTGTCCAGTTTCCTTCTGGTTGATCTTCGAACCCGAACGCCTTCAAGATCTGAATTCCTTCCGAATCTTTCAGCATACGATAGTCCTTCCATCGACTTGGTTGAATAGGCACATTGGCACCACGGATTCGGCGCATGACTTCAGCCTTTTCGTCTTGGTCGAGTGGGCTGAGGTCATAGCCACCATAAGTACAAAAGTGCACGAGAATTGCGTCGATGGACTCTTTCGCAATCGACGCTCTCTCACCGGGAAGATAGTAGTTTCCATTATTATACGATACGCCGAGAGCTCGGGCAAGAGGATACAAATCTCTTCGCATAGCGAGGTTAGCCCATGGGGCGGGGGCAGAAGGATCCGCCTTGACCAGCAAATCAACAAAATCGTTCACTTCCTTCTGCTTCTTGGTCTTCTTCGAAGTAGACGTTTGCGAGGGACGCTTCCGCCCTTTCTTGGCTGAGTTCTGCTCTCCGCTTTCCTGATGACTGTTCATCTCGCCGTCGGCGCGGGGTTCAGCAATTTCTTCAACTGGAGTCAAAGCTGTAAAGTTAGTCTGTTCCTTCTTGCAACTCGTTGTAAAGCTCAATTCATCTTCATCTTGAGTAAGTTCAGGAGCTTTCCGCTTGGTTTTGGTTGCCTTGGATGTGACTCGAGCTTTCTTGGAAGGTGGGGATGCAGTGTCTAATTTGTCGACGACTTTGTCTTCCGCAATCGAAAGTCGGAATGCCAACATCCATTTCTCTTTCGATTCGTCTTTTTGCCTGTTGCGCCCCTTATAGGGTTCCTTGCATTCCAGGTTCTCGACAGCCCGGAGCGCACGACAAAGCTCCGAGAGTGAACCATAAGAAGACTTGAGCGGGCCTTGTTTAACGTTCGCATCATTCTTAGCAGCATCATTAGCTTGGAGAAATTCGGGTGGCACCCACTTTCCGTCTACTTGCTTGAAGTTGAGAACTTTTTCCAAACAGTAAATGACTTGGTCACGATTTAGCTCGGGAACGCGGAAGTGATCATGGTTCCGCCCCGATGGTACCAACCCGTAGTCCATGAAGCGAACATAGGCCTTCACAACGTCATCGCCTGCCTTAGGATTGACAGCGTAGTTGTCTCTGCCAAGACTGCAAATATGCTTGCGTAGTTCCAAAATATCCTGGAATCGTTTTTCCTTGCCATCTTTGGAGTACTCAGCAGGCAGAAGGTAGGAATTAGTAGAACGGTAGGTGACGTTTGATGCCGCCAGAACCAAACCATGCAGCCCATCCCTGGGAAGCGGATCGGTTACCCAAGGCGCTGTATTATTAGCGGGTTCGACAAACACAATTTCCATTCCTTGCTTAGACTCGTTTTGCTCGCCTGCGCTCTTTGTTGCCCTTTTACGTTTGGTGGTTTTCGAGTTCTTTGCGTGTCGTGTCGCAACTGGAACCTCTACTTCCATGGGCGCAACGCTACTCTCTTCACGACGATGATCCTCCAACTTCGATGTGTTAGGGTCGGCGTGACGATCCATCTCCTTGCAGTAATCAATGACTGCCTGTTCGGATGTAAAGTAGTCCCTCCCCTCCCTTTCCTCGCCGTCGTCATCGTTTCCGCGATAGCGGGGAGGAGGCATCCACCACCAGTCGTCCAATTTATTCTTGCCCTTACTAACGGTCCAGCCACGAGTATCCCTCAAAACGGGCCAAAGATTCTTCCAGAGATACTTCTGTTCGTAAGAGAGCTCGGGAGACTGGTCGGTTGGATCCGGAAGGATGGGCTTCCCGGGGTCTTGAGGTTTGGTGCGAGTCCCAGGAGTGGAATATTCCCCAACGGTGCCCTCGTCCTCTTCAGATTCGGCGGGATGCTTCGTGCTTTCTTCGTCCGTAGTGTCTCCATGCGCCAATGTACTGGTACCATCGTCGCGATCCATCGTGGCGATCGTGCTCTCGCAGCTGGAGGGATCCGGATAGTAATTGTTTTCCTCGCACCACTTGAGGACTGCGTCAGTATCACCAAAATAGTGAGTTCCCAAAGTGCCGGTTTCCACCGAAAAACCTGGACGAACATAATAATAGTCACACAATTTGTTTCCCTTGGCTCTAACCATTGTCCATTCATTGGGCTCCAAATGAATAGCCCACAAGACGCCAAAGGAATAGTTACGCCGAGAACGCTCCGTCTTGGTGGCCTTCGACTTGTTCTTGGCTGGTGGTCTGCCTCTCTTCCCCTTGGCAGCAGGCTTTTGTTCTTCTTCTGACTCTGGTTCGTCTTTTGACCTTTCTTCACATTGTTGCACGTAGACCGATGGGTCCTCAGCCATGGACTCCATGGTAGACACGGACGACTCATCGCCACCATCCGTTCCTTCAGAGCTTGACGAGCTCCCGCCGGGACTTGGATAGTAGCGGTTTCGGTGGCACCAGTCCAAAACATCGTAGTGGCTGAGAAAGTGGTCTCGCCCCTCGACGCCCAAATTGTCCACGGTGAACCCGGGGCGCAGGTAGTAATAGTTGATGAGCGATGCTTTTTTCCCTCGTGGTTTCTCATAGTTCCAACCATTGGGTACGCATTTATGCTTCCACAGAAACTCAAAGGAATATTCCCTTCCAACCGATTGCGGAGCTCGCAGAATCCGACGAGAACGGGTCGGTGGTGGGGTCGCAGCGATGGCGGCAGCCGCGGCTGGCGGTGCCTTGGGGCCAGCAGGCACTTTGAGATCCGGATCGTTCGGCTGGGGTTTCCATCCATAGTGTTTTTGACAAATCTCTTGGATTTCTGCCGACGTATGTTCCGGTCCCCCCGCAAAAGTATAACGATGTTCTTCATTCTCGAGATGTCGAGACCAGCCAGCGCAACGCAGATTAACCCAGGCACTTTTCCAAGCACAGTTGCCCAAAGGTTGACCTAGTTTCGGAAATTTCGAATAATCATGATCCTTGGAAGCTCCTTGCTTGGCAGCAAAGTCATCCTGGTGGTCCAGAGCTGTAGCTACCGTCGAGGCTGGAGTATTAGACATCATTCGACTGTCCAGGGACTCGGCTAACGAAACGGCGGCCACACTGTGGTTCGGACTGGCAGCTGCTGCTGCCATAGCTCTTGCAGGAGGGTGACGACGAGTCTCTAGAGACCCCCGCGTCTCTTGAGTAGTAGCTGCTGGAATGGCAGCAGGAGCTTGCGTCACCGCTGGCAAGCTCCCGTGCTTTTCTATCCATTTCTGTTCCGCCTTGGTAATCATTAGGGATTCCATAGCAGCGCTTTTACGGGCGGCAGGTCCAGCCTTTTGAGCCACCATCGCCATGGCTTGTTCCAGACCCCGATGAAAATCCATGTAGAGCTGAAATCCTTGGGGAAATCGATCGGGCTGAAATGCTACTTCGTTTAACGCGTTGTGCAGATTCTGAACAAAGTCGTAATATTCACGGGCACAAACGACTAGCGCGTCCCCCAGGGGTCGGCCCAGAAAGCGCACCACACGAGGGGTACGATCCTCCGCATTATCGGTATCCCCACTAGGGGCAAGGACGTCCCTCTCGAAAGTCAACATGGCAAGCTTGTATCGGAAACTAAAGTCATTCGTAGCCTTGGCTTCTTCGGCAACCACGCCATCAAACTCTTGGACATCGGTAAAGATCAAGGCGGGCCACAAAATCTTAACATCGGAATCGCTGGTGGTCCACTCGGCCCACACCAGACGTTCCGAAAGGTCCAAAGGGGACGGTTCTGCTGCCGCACCCACGATTGGATTACTGGCAGCGGCGACGGCAGGGAACGTCATTCTCCTGAGAGCACTTTTGCTTCTCAAGCCAAACAACACAAATCGGCTAAGTGGTTATCAACACTATCCGACTTGAATTTCCCTCCAAGACTAATAACTATCTTGCTTGTTTGTGGTTCTTTGTGAGAAGGATAATAACGCAATGATACCTATTCGACGAGAGCCACTCGAGAAAGTGGGATTGCTGCTTGGCATCATTCAACGCAGGCCAATGACTCGGATTTTTTTGAAAGCGACCTGCTGCCAAGGCGGCAATGACGCCGAGCGCCGGCCGGGCACTTTTGGAGGTTCCGGAGGCGGCATCCCAAATTGGCGCGACAACTACGCATTTACATAACTATGTTACATACCTAGTTAATAGAGTAAGCTATTAACCGGTCAAACTCGAGGTCCGGGCGGGAGGAATAGCCCACAATGCTGTTGCTATCGAGAATAGAGTGATTTAACCTTGTGGCTGGGCTCCCTACATAGTTTGGGATGACACTTGTGTTGTATTCTTATTACTGTAGGATGCAGCACTTAATAAAATATGGAGTACCGCCGGCAGTCCCTGAGTAGTACATTGCAGGCCGCCGAGGCCTGTCGTAGTAGCTATTAGGAGCGGCATCTGCCGTCATACAAGTAACACCGTATAACGACTCTGTATGCGCAACGCTGACTGCCCATCAACATGCTTCGATCCAATGGAATCAAACGTAATCCAAAGCTTCCATAGATCTGGTCCGTACTTTACATCTCTGCTGAGAGCAGCCGTAAAACTCTTTCTTGCAGTCTTTCAAGCGCATAGCATGACATAGCATAGCAAGGTTTTACCATTGAAAGAGTTTATACTTTCGTAAACAGTTTGTTGGGCCTGACTGTTGGATAGGTGCCAGCCGATTGAAACATTCTCGATGGGTGTCTCCCTCATTGAGGAGTGATGACGCAACCAGGAAGCAAACGACAGAAGTCAGAAGAACTCTCCAACCTGTGAAGCAACAATTCATTGCGTGGATCCATTGGGCAACAAATCCAGGGAAAGGAGGATTCGGCATCTTCTCATACTTCCAATCGGCATCACCCACGCTCCTCACAGCTCCTCGGATGATGGTGCAGTGGCACTTCCAGCCCCGCCATCCTTTGCAAGTGCTAGATCAAAGGTAGTCTTGTATTTTCGTTCGAGTTTCAGGACCAAGGCCGGGAATTTACCCCGATACTTTTTCAACAGATACTCCAAGTCTTGCACAGACTTTGTAGCCCCAACGTTTTGATAAAAGGCGGCCAAGAGTTCTTGGCGCTGTTCGGCCGTCAAGTGAAGTTGCTCTATTTGCGCCGACTTGGGCGACAAGCATGTACTATCGGTCGTGTATTGCCACTCCCCAGCAATGCACGATAGACCTTCGCAGCAATCCCGCGGCATGACGCATTTGCCAAACTCGGGGACGCAGTCATTGGTGGAAGCGGAAGAACTAGCTACTGCAAGAAGGAAGAATATTACCGCAGGTACCAGCATCCACCTTGCCCCTACCACCCCAAGTAGCGAGGGCCTCATCTTGTAGTGCATTGTCCAGTCGCGGTATCGGTGAAATTGCATTTGCCGACGTAAACGAATACCGTGGATTCAGCCATTCATCCATGCTCATTCGTCGTCGTCCAACAAATAATCTTGCATGTTTTGAGGTGGAAGACGTACGACCATCCGATCTTGCGTACTTCATCCTTTTGGCCATTCCCGCGCTAAATTTCAAAGCACGTGATTTGAATCGTCCGACCCTCTTTGTTGTTGTTGAAGGGTGCAAAGTCCTTGCCACGTGTTCGATGGAATTCGAGTGCCACGTACCAATATCGTGATTGCCCCCGCCTTCAACGCTTGTGACAGATGTCCCGCAGCGTCAACCCTTTGTGATGCCGATGATGGCCTATCGCGGAGTCTGATTGGTGTTCGCTATGGAAACAGGCCCTTCTCCAGTGCCGTGGACTTCTCTGTGACACCACCTTCTTTACGGAACACTTGGAAGCCCGCCCTTTGAGCTCACAAAATCGACGCAAATCCCAAAAACAACGATCAAATCAATCAGCCGATTGGACACCAATCTTGACAACCATGGCCACCAGCCAACGGTTGGCGGGAAGTCTTGCTACCACCATTCATTTTCCGCATCGCGATGACCATGACGTTCGCGGGAAGGAATCTTGATTGACGGGATGGCTGCTGGCTATCCGGATTTCATAGCTTGTGACCCTACTGGAAAGTGGGATGGAACATACAGTAGTCTAAGAAAGTATGAAGCACTGCCATGGCGACGACGACGCCCCCAACGACACCAGGAGCTACTAGTACTGCTACGAAACCATCCTCTTGTGCTGACACCATTCAAAGGGCAACCACCAACAACGACAATGTCCACGACGACTCGACTACAACTACTACCACCAAAGCGACGACCAACCAAGAACGTGTCTCCTCTAGTGATGATAATGATGGTTGGTACCATGTCTACATGGACGTGGACAAGTCCAAATTTTTTGATCCCCGTTATGCCGTTTTGGAAGGCGACATTCAACAACGTGTCATGGTGAACCAACAAGAATTGTTGTTGAAAAAAGGGGAACGATGTTTTGTCATGGTACGCCAAAATGTCCATGAATTGTTTCATGCAATGGTTCCTTCTTCGATTGCCGAGGAACGACGCTCCAAAGGCAAACCTTATACGACGGGATGGTTACGGCACGAACTCTTTGGCCTGCAAGTAGTGGTGAAATTGCCACTCGGCAACGCCAAGGACTACTTGACACATAACAAGAGAGGAATCAAATGTCTCGATTTGCCGGGAGAGTTTGTGACAATTGTGGACCCCAACAACAGCACTGCTGCTACTGCTTCTTCTACAGACGACGCAGTATCGTCGCCGTCAACATCTCCTTTACTATTTTCGGCCGATCAAGAAGATTTGTTAACCATTCAGCAATCGGAATTAAAAGATCGATTGACGCGCCACCTACATTTTGCCAAGTGGTTAGTCCAGATGTTTGGTATGGATCGCTTGAATGAAGGGTCGGGTGTATTGGATGTCGCCGGTGGCAATGGCAAATTGAGTTTGGCGTTGCACAAGCTAGGCATTACCAAATGTACCATTTTGGATCCCAAACCAATCTTTGGGGAACCACGACTAGGTATTGATATTGTGGCAGAACCATTGGTGGGAGATGGTAGTGCCCTTTTGACAGCAACAACAACAACAGCAACGGCAGAAAGGATACGGAATTGTTCCATTGTAGTGGGTTTGCATCCTGATGAAGCTACCGAAGCTCTCGTGGATTTAGCGCTCAGGTTAGGCAAGCCCTTTGCGGTATTGCCGTGTTGTGTCATGACCAAGGTCTTTCCTCATCGGACGCTTCGAGGAGGGGATCCCGTTCGAACCGTACATGCTCTTTGTCGATATCTATTGGAAAAGACGCCCAATGTGGAGGTGGATTTTTTGCCCTTTGCCGGACGCAACAAAGTCTTGTATTGGAAAGGACCATTGTCATCATCATCATCATCATCATCCGCAGAACCCAATTCTGCTGCTGCTGGTGAGACATTGTACTGTCTAGAAGTGGGCAAGAACGCTCCTACTACAATGGGTCCCTCCATACAAGACGAAACTACGACCGATAGTACAAGAGTAAGCTAGCGCACTAGCTAGAATGACGCGTCACATGCAAGCTCGTAGTCTTAGTTTATAGATAGTCTATGATCGTCGTTTCTCGCGCCATTTTTATTTTCCCGCCATGATATTCTTGACATCTTCTTCCACATTACCCGTAGGCATGATATTGTAATTCTTGACCAACACATCGAGTACACCTGGCGTCACATAGGCTGGCAAGGAAGGACCCAATCGAATATTCTTGACGCCCATGTGCAACAAGGTCAACAAGACAGCGGCAGCCTTTTGTTCCAAATGCGAGAGTGCCAAACTCAAGGGCAAATCATTGACACCACAATTCAAGGCCTTGGCGAGTTCGGTAGCCACCACCACAGCCGAGTAGGAATCATTGCATTGACCCATGTCTAAGATGCGTGGCATACCATTGGCCAAGGTTTGACCCAATAGTTTTTCGGAATGAATGAATCGATTCTTGGCACAACCCAACGTCAAGAGGAGAGTATCCGTAGGCAATTCTTCGGCCAAGTCGGTAAAGTAACTACAAAAGAAAAAAAGAAAGAAAGTTGTGAGACTTGAGTGGTGTTAGACCGCAATAGCAACGATACAATATACAAGACTCACTTTCGATCCCATTGAGATCCATCACATCCTCCAATCAATACAATTCTCGACAGAGCTCCACTCTGGACTGCTTCAATGACTTGTCCCGCCAATGGCAATACGGCGCGATGATTGAATCCTACCGTATGGTAATCTGGTGGATCGACGGTACGAGGAAATCCCTTGCATTCCAAGGCTTGTTGAATGACTTGAGAAAAGTCTCGGTCTGGACCGATATGGTTGACACCATCAAATCCTACTTCATTCATGGTGTAGATTCGATCTTTGTAGATTTTTCGAGGTGCCACAATACAGTTGGTAGTGACAATGACGGGACCTGGAAATCCGGCAAATTCAAACTTTTGATTTTGCCAGGCGGTACCATAATTGCCCACCAAATGCTTGTATTTGCGGAGTTCGGGATATGCATGAGCGGGCAACATTTCGCCGTGCGTATACACATTCACACCAGTACCCTCTGTTTGTTTCAACAAGGCCTCGAGATCTTTCAAGTCGTGTCCTGAAATGAGAATGCACTTGCCTTCCGTGGCACTCATTTTGACTTGAGTGGGGCCGGGCACTCCAAAGCTGGACGCATGAGCATCGTCCAGCATGGCCAAGATGCCTGCATTCAATTCTCCTACTTTGAGGGCATTGGCCAGCAAGCCTTCCAAATCGGGTTCATTGGAAGCTAATTTGGCCAAGACTTGGTGGAGGCCTGCCATGATGTTGTCATCCATTTTGCCTAATTGATAACAATGAGCGGCATAGGCACACGCGCCTTTAATGCCATAGGTGGCAATTTCATTCAAGGAAAAGCAATCTTCTTGCCCCATGAGTTTGGCTCGAGCAGGAACACCCACAAAGTGTCCAAACTCTTCCAATTCTTCATTGCTCAGGCCGTTCAAATGAAGATTGGCAATTTCCAAGTCAGGTTCCTTGCCTCCCTTGGATTTGACCAGGCGTTGCAATTTACTTTGCAAGTCGGTACCTTGACGAATGTAATCGCAAATACGATCTTCCGAAAAGTTGACATTGGTCAGAGTCGAAAAGGTCGCTTGAAGAGTCCACACATTGGTGTCTTTCAAGTCGGCGGCCGATGCACCGGCCTCACGAGCGGCCACGGCCCATACAGCGACACTCTTGACTAAATGCACCAAAGTATCTTGGACGGCCGACGTTTCGGCAGATTTGCCACAAACACCGACTGTAGTACAAGCATAATGATCTTTGGTTTGTTCACATTGACGACAAAACATGTCAGGATTCGTAATTTCTTGGGCAGCCGCCGTAGAAAAGAACAACGACGACGATCGAGTAGCCGCCAGTGCCGGCAAGGCCGTGCGTTGGATTGCCATACGAGTGAGTGGGGCTGCTTTTCTGCCAGCAGCAGTAGCAGTAGCAAACGCACGAGGTAAAGCTTTGACGGCAAGTCGATGAAACATGGTGAATGGGTGGTAGCTGCTTTGTCGATCAAAAGCAAAATGGGATATGTGCTGTGTTCCTGGTGAAGAATGACCGATGCCCGTCAATGTGATGGATCCGTATCTTTTTTGGACGCAAAACGCCGCCGCCGTTTGAGAACTATTCTATTCGGGGTTCGGGAGATTGGGAGTTCGCATTATTGTGTTGTAGGCATAGTTCGTTGTACGGAGAAGCATGGAACTGTTCGGATTCGGTCCAATACACTGTTATTGTGGCATTACATAACTACCGGAACTTTCACAAGGCACAAGTATAATTAAGAAGACCATCTGCTGTACTTTCACTTGGATAATGTGCGTTCAATAATGACCATGGGATGCAATTTCTCTTAGAGAGAAG
>CATOAN010000034.1:0-15623 GCA_951394045.1 Nitzschia sp. DOCU1 | reverse complement strand
ATTAAGGTGAAAATCGTATTGTAATCAAGTTCGACTTGGAATGGAAACCTGATTATGAATCGAATTATATGGCTGGAGAATTCCAAGAATCACTTGAAGAAAAATCGATTGTGTCGAATGTCATTTTGAAACCGCACACTGGATATTCAACACATTCAAAATATGTCGAAGCAACAAATAAACGCGCGCTCGAATCTCCGACGCAATTTCGCAATGTTTCCCAAGGGGGAGGTTCAAGGTTCCATTGCCCTCCAACCCCCCCCCCCCCCTCCCCCAGCGCTGTCAAAGAAAAACTTCGCGTTGCCCGGGGTAAACACTTTCACACAGGTTCGCGGCATTGTCCAAAAAAGCTCCTGTCGCTGCCCGGCAAACCCCTGCTGGCTGGAAAAAGCCTTGCCGCGCGCTGCGACGGCGCAGAGAGTGGCCGAACAAAAACCCGAGACGCTCACTCTCAAACCCCGCTCCCTTAAAACGTGACCGACCTGGCCATGCTAGCATCAAGTGTCCAGATTGCTTGTACAGGTGTCCGGCCACGCGCGGGCAGGTGCGGGATTCCGGAAGTTTACAACAAACCACAACTGTGTCGGCCAAGGCCACACAAGGATGTCCATTTTTTTTCCGTCGGCGGGGGGCGCCACGCTGGTGCGAGCCAAGAGAGCGTCGCCGCGGCAGTGCCGCGCGCAAATCACGAGAGTCTAACCAACGGGTCAGTTGCTGAAAAGGGCACATGGTGTAGCGGTATCACACCCGCTCAGCATGCAGGGGGCCCTGGGTTCAATCCCCAGTGTGTCCAAGGCTATTAGACATGTGTCGCCGTTCTGAGCAGGAATTGAATGATTGAAATCCTTCAAATAATTGAAAATCTTTGAAAGATTAAATTCTAGCTGGTACAATCGAAAAAAAAACACACGAAGCTTGTACGTGGAAATTCGAATTAAGGTGAAAATCGTATTATAATCAAGTTCGACTTGGAATGGAAACCTCATTATGAATCGAATTATATGGCTGGAGAATTCCAAGAATCACTTGAAGAAAAATCGAATGTGTCGAATGTCATTTTGAAACCGCACACTGGATATTCAACACATTCAAAATATGTCGAAGCAACAAATAAACGCGCGCTCGAATCTCCGACGCAATTTCGCAATGTTTCCCAAGGGGGGGGTTCAAGGTTCCATTGCCCTCCAATCCCCCCACCTCCCCCCAGCGCTGTCAAAGAAAAACTTCGCGTTGCCCGGGTAAACACTTTCACACAGGTTCGCGGCATTGTCCAAAAAAGCTCCTGTCGCTGCCCGGCAAACCCCTGCTGGCTGGAAAAAGCCTTGCCGCGCGCTGCGACGGCGCAGAGAGTGGCCGAACAAAAACCCGAAACGCTCACTCTCAAACCCCGCCCCCTTAAAACGTGACCGACCTGGCCATGCTAGCCTCAAGTGTCCAGATTGCTTGTACAAGTGTCCGGCCACGCGCGGGCAGGTGCGGGATTCCGAAAGTTTACAACAAAACCACAACTGTGTTGGCCAAGGCCACAAAAAGATGTCCAATTTTTTCCGTCGGGCGGGGGGCGCCACGCTGGTGCGAGCCAAGAGAGCGTCGCCTTGGCAGCGCCGCGCGCAAATCACGAGAGTCTAACCAACGGGTCAGTTGCTGAGAAGGGCACATGTTGTAGCGGTATTACACCCGCTCAGCATGCGGGAGGCCTGGGTTCAATCCCCAGTGTGTCCAAGGCTATTAAACATATGTCGCCCTTCTGAGCAGGAATTGAGTGATTGAAATCCTTCAAATAATTGAAATATTTGAAAGATTAAATTCTAGCTGGTACAATCGAGAAAAAAACAAACGAAGCTTGAAAGTGGAAATTCGAATTAAGGTGAAACTCGTATTATAATCAAGTTCGACTTGGAATGAAAACCTGATTATGAATCGAATTATATGGCTGGAGAATTCCAAGAAGCGCTTGAAGAAAAATCGAATGTGTCGAATGTCATTTTGAAACCGCACACTGGATATTCGACACATTCAAAATATGTCGAAGCAACAAATAAACGCGCGCTCGAATCTCCGACGCAATTTCGCAATTTTTCCTAAGGGGGAGGTTCAAGGTTCCATTGCCCTCCAATTCCCCCCCCCCAGCGCTGTCAAAGAAAAAACTTCGCGTTGCCCGGGTAAACACTTTCACACAGGTTCGCGGCATTGTCCAAAAAGGCTCCTGTCGCTGCCCGGCAAACCCCTGCTGGCTGGAAAAAGCCTTGCCGCGCGCTGCGACGGCGCAGAGAGTGGCCGAACAAAAACCCGAAACGCTCACTCTCAAACCCCGCCCCCTTAAAACGTGACCGACCTGGCCATGCTAGCATCAAGTGTCCAGATTGCTTGTACAGGTGTCCGGCCCACGCGCGGGCAGGCGCGGGATTCCGGACGTTTACAACAAACCACAACTGTTTCGGCCAAGGCCACAAAAGGATATCCATTTTTTTCCGTCGGGCGGGGGGCGCCACGCTGGTGCGAGCCAAGAGAGCGTCGCCTCGGCAGCGCCGCGCGCAAATCACGAGAGTCTAACCAACGGGTCAGTTGCTGAGAAGGGCACATGGTGTAGCGGTATCACACCCGCTCAGCATGCGGGAGGCCCTGGATCAATCCCCAGTGTGTCCAAGGCTATTAGATATATGTCGCCCTTCTGAGCAGGAATTGAATGCTTGAAATCCTTCAATAATTGAAAATCTTTGAAAGATTAAATTCTAGCTGGGACAATCGAAAAACAAACGAAGCTTGAAAGTGGAAATTCGAATTAAGGTGAAAATCGTATTGCAATCAAGTTCGACTTGGAATGGAAACTTGATTATGAATCGAATTATATGGCTGGAGAATTCCAAGAATCACTTGAAGAAAAAACGAATGTGTCGAATGTCATTTTGAAACCGCACACTGGATATTCAACACATTCAAAATATGTCGAAGCAACAAATAAACGCGCGCTCGAATCTCCGACGCAATTTCGCAATTTTTCCTGAGGGGGAGGTTCAAGGTTCCATTGCCGTCCAATCCCCCCCCCTCCCCCAGCGCTGTCAAAGAAAAACTTCGCGTTGCCCGGGTAAACACTTTCACACAGGTTCGCGGCATTGTCCAAAAAAGCTCCTGTCGCTGCCCGGCAAACCCCTGCTGGCTGGAAAAAGCCTTGCCGCGCGCTGCGACGGCGCAGAGAGTGGCCGAACAAAAACCCGAAACGCTCACTCTCAAACCCCGCCCCCTTAAAACGTGACCGACCTGGCCATGCTAGCATCATGTGTCCAGATTGCTTGTACAGGTGTCCGGCCACGCGCGGGCAGGTGCGGGATTCCGGAAGTTTACAACAAACCACAACTGTGTCGGCCAAGGCCACAAAAGGATGTCCATTTTTTCCGTCGGGCGGGGGGCGCCACGCTGGTGCGAGCCAAGAGAGCGTCGCCTCGGCCGTGCCGCGCGCAAATCACGAGAGTCTAACCAACGGGTCAGTTGCTGAGAAGGGCACATGGTGTAGCGTTATCACACCCGCTCAGCATTTGGAGGCCCTGGGTTCAATCCCCAGTGTGTCCAAGGCTATTAGACATATGTCGCCCTTCTGAGCAAGAATTGAATGATTGAAATCCTTCAAATAATTGAAAATATTTGAAAGATTAAATTCTAGCTGGTACAATCGAAAAAAAAACAAACGAAGCTTGAACGTGGAAATTCGAATTAAGGTGAAAATCGTATTATAATCAAGTTCGACTTGGAATGGAAACCTGATTATGAATCGAATTATATGGCTGGAGAATTCCAAGAATCACTTGAAGAAAAATCGAATGTGTCGAATGTCATTTTGAAACCGCACACTGGATATTCGACACATTCAAAATATGTCGAAGCAACAAATAAACGCGCGCTCGAATCTCCGACGCAATTTCGCTCACATCCCCCCTCCCCCAGCGCTGTCAAAGAAAAACTTCGCGTTGCCCCGGGTAAACACTTTCACACAGGTTCGCGGCATTGTCCAAAAAGGCTCCTGTCGCTGCCCGGCAAACCCCTGCTGGCTGGAAAAAGCCTTGCCGCGCGCTGCGACGGCGCAGAGAGTGGCCGAACAAAAACCCGAAACGCTCACTCTCAAACCCCGCTCCCTTAAAACGTGACCGACCTGGCCATCCTAGCATCAAGTGTCCAGATTGCTTGTACAGGTGTCCGGCCACGCGCGGGCAGGTGCGGGATTCCTGAAGTTTACAACAAACCACAACTGTTTCGGCCAAGGCCACAAAAGGATGTCCAATTTGTTCCGTCGGGCGGGGGGCGCCACGCTGGTGCGAGCAAAGAGAGCGTCGCCTCGGCAGTGCCGCGCGCAAATCACGAGAGTCTAACCAACGGGTCAGTTGCTGAGAAGGGCACATGGTGTAGCAGTATCACACCCGCTCAGCATGCGGGAGGCCCTGGGTTCAATCCCCAGTGTGTCCAAGGCTATTAGACATATGTCGCCCTTCTGAGCAGGAATTGAATGATTGAAATCCTCCAAATAATTGAAAATATTTGAAAGATTAAATTCTAGCTGGTACAATCGAAAAAAACAAACGAAGCTTGGAAGTGGAAATTCGAATTAAGGTGAAAATCGTATTATAATCAAGTTCGACTTGGGATGGAAACCTGTTTATGAATCGAATTATGTGGCTGGAGAATGCCAAGAATCACCTGAAGAAACTTCGAATGTGTCGAATGTCATGTTGAAACCGCACACTGGATATTCAACACATTCAAAATATGTCCCGCTGAGAAGGGCACATGGTGTAGCGGTATCACACACACTCAGCATGCGGGAGGCCCTGGGTTCAATCCCCAGTGTGTCCAAGGCTATTAGACATATGTCGCCCTTCTGAGCAGGAATTGAATGATTGCAACCCTTCAAGTAATTGAAAATCTTTGAAAGATTAAATTCTAGCTGGTACAATCGAGAAAAAAACAAACGAAGCTTGAAAGTGGAAATTCGAATTAAGGTGAAAATCGTATTATAATCAAGTTCGACTTGGGATGGAAACCTGATTATGAATCGAATTATGTGGCTGGAGAATTCCAAGAATCGCTTGAAGAAAAATCGAATGTGTCGAATGTGATTTTGAAACCGCACACTGGAGATTCAACACATTCAAAATATGTCGAAGCAACAAATAAACGCGCGCTCGAATCTCCGACGCAATTTCGCAATTTTTCCTAAGGGGGGGGTTCAAGGTTCCATTGCCCTCCAATCCCCCCTCCCCCAGCGCTGTCAAAGAAAAACTTCGCGTTGCCCGGGTAAACACTTTCACACAGGTTCGCGGCATTGTCCAAAAAGCTCCTGTCGCTGCCCGGCAAACCCCTGCTGGCTGGAAAAAGCCGTGCCGCGCGCTGCGACGGCGCAGAGAGTGGCCGAACAAAAACCCGAAACGCTCACTCTCAAACCCCGCCCCCTTAAAACGTGACCGACCTGGCCATGCTAGCATCAAGTGTCCAGATTGCTTGTACAGGTGTCCGGCCACGCGCGGGCAGGTGCGGGATTCCGGAAGTTTACAACAAACCACACCTGTGTCGGCCAAGGCCACAAAGGATGTCCAATTTTTTCCGTCAGGCGGGGGGCGCCACGCTGGTGCGAGCCAAGAGAGCGTCGCCTCGGCAGTGCCGCGCGCAAATCACGAGAGTCCAACCGACGGGTCAGTTGCTGAGAAGGGCATATGGTGTAGCGGCACACACCCGCTCAGCATGCGGGAGGCCCTGGGTTCAATCCCCAGTGTGTCCAAGGCTATTAGACATATGTCGCCCTTCTGAGCAGGAATTGAATGATTGAAATCCTTCAAATAGTTGAAAATCTTTGAAAGATTAAGTTCTAGCTGGTACAATCGAAAAAAACAAACGAAGCTTGAAAGTGGAAATTCGACTTAAGGTGAAACTCGTATTATAATCAAGTCGACTTGGGATGGAAACCTGATTATGAATCGAATTATATGGCTGGAGAATTCCAAGAATCGCTTGAACAAACATCGACTGTGTCGAATGTCATTTTGAAACCGCACACTGGATATTCAACACATTCAAAATATGTCGAAGCAACAAATAAACGCGCGCTCGAATCTCCGACGCAATTTCGCAATTTGTCCTAAGGGGGAGGGTCAAGGTTCCATTGCCCTCAAATCCCCCCCCCCCCCCCCAGCGCTGTCAAAGAAAAACTTCGCGTTGCCCGGGTAAACACTTTCACACAGGTTCGCGGCATTGTCCAAAAAAGCTCCTGTCGCTGCCCGGCAAACCCCTGCTGGCTGGAAAAAGCCTTGCCGCGCGCTGCGACGGCGCAGAGAGTGGCCGAACAAAAACCCGAAACGCTCACTCTCAAACCCGGCTCCCTCAAAACGTGACCGACCTGGCCATGCTAGCATCAAGTGTCCAGATTGCTTGTACAGGTGTCCGGCCACGCGCGGGCAGGTGCGGGATTCCGGAAGTTTACAACAAACCACACCTGTGTCGGCCAAGGCCACAAAAGGATGTCCATTTTTTTCCGTCGGGCGGGGGGCGCCACGCTGGTGCGAGCCAAGAGAGCGTCGCCTCGGCAGTGCCGCGCGCAAATCACGAGAGTCTAACCAACGGGTCAGTTGCTGAGAAGGGCACATGGTGTCGCAGTATCACACCCGCTCAGCATGCGGGAGGCCCTGGGTTCAATCCCCAGTGTGTCCAAGGCTATTAGACATATGTCGCCCTTCTGAGCAGGAATTGAATGATTGAAATCCTTCAAATAATTGAAAAACTTTGAAAGATTAGATTCTAGCTGGTACAATCGAAAAAAAAACAAACGAAGCTTGAAAGTGGAAATTCGAATTAAGGTGAAAATCGTATTATAAGCAAGTTCGACTTGGGATGGAAACCTGATTATGAATCGAATTATATGGCTGGAGAATTCCAAGAATCACTTGAAAAAAAATCGAATGTGTCGAATGTCATTTTGAAACCGCACACTGGATATTCAACACATTCAAAATATGTCGAAGCAACAAATAAACGCGCGCTCGAATCTCCAACGCAATTTCGCAATTTTTCCTAAGGGGGAGGTTCAGGGTTCCATTGCCCTCCAATCCCCCCTCCCCCAGCGCTGTCAAAGAAAAACTTCGCGTTGCCCGGGTAAACACTTTCACACAGGTTCGCGGCATTGTCCAAAAAAGCTCCTGTCGCTGCCCGGCAAACCCCTGCTGGCTGGAAAAAGCCTTGCCGCGCGCTGCGACGGCGCAGAGAGTGGCCGAACAAAAACCCGAAACGCTCACTCTAAAACACCGCTCCCTTAAAACGTGACCGACCTGGCCATGCTAGCATCAAGTGTCCAGATTGCTTGTACAGGTGTCCGCCCACGCGCGGGCAGGTGCGGGATTCCGGAAGTTTACAACAAACCACAACTGTGTCGGCCAAGGCCACAAAAGGATGTCCAATTTTTTCCGTCGGGCGGGGGGCGCCACGCTGGTGCGAGCCAAGAGAGCGTCGCCTCGGCAGTGCCGCGCGCAAATCACGAGAGTCTAGACAACGGGTCAGTTGCTGAGACGGGCACATGGTGTAGCGGTATCACACCCGCTCAGCATGTGGGAGGCCCTGGGTTCAATCCCCAGTGTGTCCAAGGCTATTAGACATATGTCGCCCTTCTGAGCAAGAATTGAATGATTGAAATCCTTCAAATAATTGAAAATCTTTGAAAGATTAAATTCTAGCTGGGACAATCGAAAAAACAAACGAAGCTTGAAAGTGGAAATTTGAATTAAGGTGAAACTCGTATTATAATCAAGTTCGACTTGGAATGGAAACCTGATTATGAATCGAATTATATGGCTGGAGAATTCCAAGAATCGCTTGAAGAATAATCGCATGTGTCGAATGTCATTTTGAAACCGCACACTGGATATTCAACACATTCAAAATATGTCGAAGCAACAAATAAACGCGCGCTCGAATCTCCGACGCAATTTCGCAATTTTTCCTAAGGGGGAGGGTCAAGGTTCCATTGCCCTCAAATCCCCCCCCCTCCCCCAGCGCTGTCAAAGAAAAACTTCGCGTTGCCCGGGTAAACACTTTCACACAGGTTCGCGGCATTGTCCAAAAAAGCTCCTGTCGCTGCCCGGCAAACCCCTGCTGGCTGGAAAAAGCCTTGCCGCGCGCTGCGACGGCGCAGAGAGTGGCCGAACAAAAACCCGAAACGCTCACTCTTAAACCCCGCTCCCTTAAAACGTGACCGACCTGGCCATGCTCGCATCAAGTGTCCAGATTGCTTGTACAGGTGCCCGGCCACGCGCGGGCAGGTTCGGGATTCCGGAAGTTTACAACAAACCACAACTGTGTCGGCCAAGGCCACAAAAGGATGTCCATTTTTTCCGTCGGGCGGGGGGCGCCACGCTGGTGCGAGCCAAGAGAGCGTCGCCTCGGCAGTGCCGCGCGCAAATCATGAGAGTCTAACCAACGGGTCAGTTGCTGAGGAGGCCACATGGCGTAGCGGTATCACACCCGCTCAACATGCGGGAGGCCCTGGGTTCAATCCCCAGTGTGTCCAAGGCTATTAGACATATGTCGCCCTTCTGAGCAGGAATTGAATGATTGAAATCCTTCAAATAATTGAAAATCTTTGAAAGATTAAATTCTAGCTGGTACAATCGAAAAAAAAACAAACGAAGCTTGAAAGTGAAAATTCGAATTAAGGTGAAAATCGTATTATAATCAAGTTCGACTTGGAATGGAAACCTGATTATGAATCGAATTATATGGCTGGAGAAGGCCAAGAATCACTTAAAGAAAATCGAATGTGTCGAATGTCATGTTGAAACCGCACACTGGATATTCAACACATTCAAAATATGTCGAAGCAACAAATAAACGCGCGCTCGAATCTCCGACGCAGTTTCGCATTTTTTCCTAAGGGGGAGGTTCAAGGTTCCATTGCCCTCCAATCCCCCCCCTCCCCCAGCGCTGTCAAAGAAAAACTTCGCGTTGCCCTGGTAAACACTTTCACACAGGTTCGCGGCATTGTCCAAAAAAGCTCCTGTCGCTGCCCGGCAAACCCCTGCTGGCTGGAAAAAGCCTTGCCGCGCGCTGCGACGGCGCAGAGAGTGGCCGAACAAAAACCCGAAACGCTCACTCTTAAACCCCGCTCCCTTAAAACGTGACCGACCTGGCCATGCTAGCATCAAGTGTCCAGATTGCTTGTACAGGTGTCCGGCCACGCGCGCGCAGGTGCGGGATTCCGGAAGTTTACAACAAACCACAACTGTGTCGGCCAAGGCCACAAAAGGATGTCCAATTTTTTCCGTCGGGCGGGGGGGCGCCACGCTGGTGCGAGCCAAGAGAGCGTCGCCTCGGCAGTGCCGCGCGCAAATCACGAGAGTCTAATCAACGGGTCAGTTGCTGAGAAGGGCACATGGTGTAGCGGTATGACACCCGCTCAGCATTCGGGAGGCCCTGGGTTCAATCCCCAGTGTGTCCAAGGCTATTAGACATATGTCGCCCTTCTGAGCAGGAATTGAATGATTGAAATCCTTCAAATAATTGAAAATCTTTGAAAGATTAAATTCTAGCTGGTACAATCGAAAAAAAAGCAAACGAAGCTTGAAAGTGGAAATTCGAATTAAGGTGAAAATCGTATTATAATCAAGTTCGACTTGGAATGGAAACCTGATTGTGAATCGAATTATGTGGCTGGAGAATTCCAAGAATCGCTTGAAGAAAAATCGAATGTGTCGAATGTCATTTTGAAACCGCACACTGGATATTCAACACATTCAAAATATGTCGAAGCAACAAATAAACGCGCGCTCGAATCTCCGACGCAATTTCGCTCACATCCCCCCCTCCCCCAGCGCTGTCAAAGAAAAACTTCGCGTTGCCCGGGTAAACACTTTCACACAGGTTCGCGGCATTGTCCAAAAAAGCTCCTGTCGCTGCCCGGCAAACCCCTGCTGGCTGGAAAAAGCCTTGCCGCGCGCTGCGACGGCGCAGAGAGTGGCCGAACAAAAACCCGAAACGCTCACTCTCAAACCCCGCTCCCTTAAAACGTGACCGACCTGGCCATCCTAGCATCAAGTGTCCAGATTGCTTGTACAGGTGTCCGGCCACGCGCGGGCAGGTGCGGGATTCCGGAAGTTTACAACAAACCACAACTGTGTCGGCCAAGGCCACAAAAGGATGTCCAATTTGTTCCGTCGGGCGGGGGGCGCCACGCTGGTGCGAGCAAAGAGAGCGTCGCCTCGGCAGTGCCGCGCGCAAATCACGAGAGTCTAATCAACGGGTCAGTTGCTGAGAAGGGCACATGGTGTAGCAGTATCACACCCGCTCAGCATGCGCGAGGCCCTGGGTTCAATCCCCAGTGTGTCCAAGGCTATTAGACATATGTCGCCCTTCTGAGCAGGAATTGAATGATTGAAATCCTCCAAATAATTGAAAATATTTGAAAGATTAAATTCTAGCTGGTACAATCGAAAAAAACAAACGAAGCTTGAAAGTGGAAATTCGAATTAAGGTGAAAATCGTATTATAATCAAGTTCGACTTGGAATGGAAACCTGATTATGAATCGAATTATGTGGCTGGAGAATTCCAAGAATCACTTGAAGAAACTTCGAATGTGTCGAAGGTCATGTTGAAACCGCACACTGGATATTCAACACATTCAAAATATGTCCTGCTGAGAAGGGCACATGGTGTAGCGGTATCACACACACTCAGCATGCGGGAGGCCCTGGGTTCAATCCCCAGTGTGTCCAAGGCTATTAGACATATGTCGCCCTTCTGAGCAGGAATTGAATGATTGAAATCCTTCAAATAATTGAAAATCTTTGAAAGATTAAATTCTAGCTGGTACAATCGAGAAAAAACAAACGAAGCTTGAAAGTGGAAATTCGAATTAAGGTGAAAATCGTATTATAATCAAGTTCGACTTGGGATGGAAACCTGATTGTGAATCGAATTATGTGGCTGGAGAATTCCAAGAATCGCTTGAAGAAAAATCGAATGTGTCGAATGTCATTTTGAAACCGCACACTGGATGTTCAACACATTCAAAATATGTCGAAGCAACAAATAAACGCGCGCTCGAATCTCCGACGCAATTTCGCAATTTTTCCTAAGGGGGGGGGGTTCAAGGTTCCATTGCCCTCCAATCCCCCCCCTCCCCCAGCGCTGTCAAAGAAAAACTTCGCGTTGCCCGGGTAAACACTTTCACACAGGTTCGCGGCATTGTCCAAAAAGCTCCTGTCGCTGCCCGGCAAATCCCTGCTGGCTGGAAAAAGCCGTGCCGCGCGCTGCGACGGCGCAGAGAGTGGCCGAACAAAAACCCGAAACGCTCACTCTCAAACCCCGCTCCCTTAAAACGTGACCGACCTGGCCATGCTAGCATCAAGTGTCCAGATTGCTTGTACAGGTGTCCGGCCACGCGCGCGCATGTGCGGGATTCCGGAAGTTTACAACAAACCACAACTGTGTCGGCCAAGGCCACAAAAGGATGTCCAATTTTTTCCGTCAGGCGGGGGGCGCCACGCTGGTGCGAGCCAAGAGAGCGTCGCCTCGGCAGTGCCGCGCGCAAATCACGAGAGTCCAACCG
The DNA here is from genome assembly GCA_951394045.1 of Nitzschia sp. DOCU1. Classification (NCBI taxonomy): domain Eukaryota; phylum Bacillariophyta; class Bacillariophyceae; order Bacillariales; family Bacillariaceae; genus Nitzschia; species Nitzschia sp. DOCU1. The sequence goes on along the minus strand of CATOAN010000034.1, from coordinate 4,046 downwards.
ACGGGTCAGTTGCTGAGAAGGGCATATGGTGTAGCGGCACACACCCGCTCAGCATGCGGGAGGCCCTGGGTTCAATCCCCAGTGTGTCCAAGGCTATTAGACATATGTCGCCCTTCTGAGCAGGAATTGAATGTTTGAAATCCTCCAAATAATTGAAAATATTTGAAAGATTAAATTCTAGCTGGTACAATCGAAAAAAAACAAACGAAGCTTGAAAGTGGAAATTCGACTTAAGGTGAAACTCGTATTATAATCAAGTTCGACTTGGGATGGAAACCTGATTATGAATCGAATTATATGGCTGGAGAATTCCAAGAATCGCTTGAACAAACATCGAATGTGTCGAATGTCATCTTGAAACCGCACACTGGATATTCAACACATTCAAAATATGTCGAAGCAACAAATAAACGCGCGCTCGAATCTCCGACGCAATTTCGCAATTTTTCCTAAGGGGGAGGGTCAAGGTTCCATTGCCCTCCAATCCCCCCCCTCCCCCAGCGCTGTCAAAGAAAAACTTAACGTTGCCCGGGTAAACACTTTCACACAGGTTCGCGGCATTGTCCAAAAAAGCTCCTGTCGCTGCCCGGCAAACCCCTGCTGGCTGGAAAAAGCCTTGCCGCGCGCTGCGACGGCGCAGAGAGTGGCCGAACAAAAACCCGAAACGCTCACTCTCAAACCCGGCTCCCTCAAAACGTGACCGACCTGGCCATGCTAGCATCAAGTGTCCAGACTGCTTGTACAGGTGTCCGGCCACGCGCGGGCAGGTGCGGGATTCCGGAAGTTTACAACAAACCACACCTGTGTCGGCCAAGGACACAAAAGGATGTCCATTTTTTTCCGTCGGGCGGGGGGCGCCACGCTGGTGCGAGCAAAGAGAGCGTCGCCTCGGCGGTGCCGCGCGCAAATCACGAGAGTCTAACCAACGGGTCAGTTGCTGAGAAGGGCACATGGTGTCGCAGTATCACACCCGCTCAGCATGCGGGAGGCCCTGGGTTCAATCCCCAGTGTGTCCAAGGCTGTTAGACATATGTCGCCCTTCTGAGCAGGAATTGAATGATTGAAATCCTTCAAATAATTGAAAATCTTTGAAAGATTAAATTCTAGCTGGTACAATCGAAAAAAACAAACGAAGCTTGAAAGTGGAAATTCGAATTAAGGTGAAACTCGTATTATAATCAAGTTCGACTTGGAATGGAAACCTGATTATGAATCGAATTATATGGCTGGAGAATTCCAAGAATCACTTGAAGAAAAATCGAATGTGTCGAATGTCATTTTGAAACCGCACACTGGATATTCAACACATTCAAAATATGTCGAAGCAACAAATAAACGCGCGCTCGAATCTCCGACGCAATTTCGCAATTTGTCCTAAGGGGGAGGTTCAGGGTTCCATTGCCCTCCAATCCCCCCCCCCCCTCCCCCAGCGCTGTCAAAGAAAAACTTCGCGTTGCCCGGGTAAACACTTTCACACAGGTTCGCGGCATTGTCCAAAAAAGCTCCTGTCGCTGCCCGGCAAACCCCTGCTGGCTGGAAAAGCCTTGCCGCGCGCTGCGACGGCGCAGAGAGTGGCCGAACAAAAACCCGAAACGCTCACTCTCAAACCCCGCTCCCTTAAAACGTGACCGACCTGGCCATGCTCGCATCAAGTGTCCAGATTGCTTGTACAGGTGCCCGGCCACGCGCGGGCAGGTTCGGGATTCCGGAAGTTTACAACAAACCACAACTGTGTCGGCCAAGGCCACAAAAGGATGTCCATTTTTTCCGTCGGGCGGGGGGCGCCACGCTGGTGCGAGCCAAGAGAGCGTCGCCTCGGCAGTGCCGCGCGCAAATCATGAGAGTCTAACCAACGGGTCAGTTGCTGAGGAGGCCACATGGCGTAGCGGTATCACACCCGCTCAACATGCGGGAGGCCCTGGGTTCAATCCCCTGTGTGTCCAAGGCTATTAGACATATGTCGCCCTTCTGAGCAGGAATTGAATGATTGAAATCCTTCAAATAATTGAAAATCTTTGAAAGATTAAATTCTAGCTGGTACAATCGAAAAAAACAAACGAAGCTTGAAAGTGAAAATTCGAATTAAGGTGAAAATCGTATTATAATCAAGTTCGACTTGGAATGGAAACCTGATTATGAATCGAATTATATGGCTGGAGAAGGCCAAGAATCACTTAAAGAAATTCGAATGTGTCGAATGTCATGTTGAAACCGCACACTGGATAGTCAACACATTCAAAATATGTCGAAGCAACAAATAAACGCGCGCTCGAATCTCCGACGCAATTTCGCATTTTTTCCTAAGGGGGAGGTTCAAGGTTCCATTGCCCTCCAATCCCCCCCCTCCCCCAGCGCTGTCAAAGAAAAACTTCGCGTTGCCCGGGTAAACACTTTCACACAGGTTCGCGGCATTGTCCAAAAAAGCTCCTGTCGCTGCCCGGCAAACCCCTGCTGGCTGGAAAAAGCCTTGCCGCGCGCTGCGACGGCGCAGAGAGTGGCCGAACAAAAACCCGAAACGCTCACTCTTAAACCCCGCTCCCTTAAAACGTGACCGACCTGGCCATGCTAGCATCAAGTGTCCAGATTGCTTGTACAGGTGTCCGGCCACGCGCGCGCAGGTGCGGGATTCCGGAAGTTTACAACAAACCACAACTGTGTCGGCCAAGGCCACAAAAGGATGTCCATTTTTTTCCGTCGGGCGGGGGGGCGCCACGCTGGTGCGAGCCAAGAGAGCGTCGCCTCGGCAGTGCCGCGCGCAAATCACGAGAGTCTAATCAACGGGTCAGTTGCTGAGAAGGGCACATGGTGTAGCGGTATCACACCCGCTCAGCATTCGGGAGGCCCTGGGTTCAATCCCCAGTGTGTCCAAGGCTATTAGACATATGTCGCCCTTCTGAGCAGGAATTGAATGATTGAAATCCTTCAAATAATTGAAAATCTTTGAAAGATTAAATTCTAGCTGGTACAATCGAAAAAAAGCAAACGAAGCTTGAAAGTGGAAATTCGAATTAAGGTGAAAATCGTATTATAATCAAGTTCGACTTGGAATGGAAACCTGATTGTGAATCGAATTATGTGGCTGGAGAATTCCAAGAATCGCTTGAAGAAAAATCGAATGTGTCGAATGTCATTTTGAAACCGCACACTGGATATTCAACACATTCAAAATATGTCGAAGCAACAAATAAACGCGCGCTCGAATCTCCGACGCAATTTCGCTCACATCCCCCCTCCCCCAGCGCTGTCAAAGAAAAACTTCGCGTTGCCCGGGTAAACACTTTCACACAGGTTCGCGGCATTGTCCAAAAAAGCTCCTGTCGCTGCCCGGCAAACCCCTGCTGGCTGGAAAAAGCCTTGCCGCGCGCTGCGACGGCGCAGAGAGTGGCCGAACAAAAACCCGAAACGCTCACTCTCAAACCCCGCTCCCTTAAAACGTGACCGACCTGGCCATCCTAGCATCAAGTGTCCAGATTGCTTGTACAGGTGTCCGGCCACGCGCGGGCAGGTGCGGGATTCCGGAAGTTTACAACAAACCACAACTGTGTCGGCCAAGGCCACAAAAGGATGTCCAATTTGTTCCGTCGGGCGGGGGGCGCCACGCTGGTGCGAGCAAAGAGAGCGTCGCCGCGGCAGTGCCGCGTGCAAATCACGAGAGTCTAACCAACGGGTCAGTTGCTGAGAAGGGCACATGGTGTAGCAGTATCACACCCGCTCAGCATGCGCGAGGCCCTGGGTTCAATCCCCAGTGTGTCCAAGGCTATTAGACATATGTCGCGCTTCTGAGCAGGAATTGAATGATTGAAATCTTCCAAATAATTGAAAATATTTGAAAGATTAAATTCTAGCTGGTACAATCGAAAAAAACAAACGAAGCTTGAAAGTGGAAATTCGAATTAAGGTGAAAATCGTATTATAATCAAGTTCGACTTGGAATGGAAACCTGATTATGAATCGAATTATGTGGCTGGAGAATTCCAAGAATCACCTGAAGAAACTTCGAATGTGTCGAATGTCATGTTGAAACCGCACACTGGATATTCAACACA
>CATOAN010000033.1:0-23579 GCA_951394045.1 Nitzschia sp. DOCU1 | reverse complement strand
TGTTGCCTTTCAACAAAAGGACGTCCAAGACGCTAAATGCCAGCCCAGCAAAACCAAAGGATAAGCAGAACGGTATGAAGAGCAAGTCCGGGCGGAAGGGGTTTTCCTTGCTGTAGGGTAGTTGTTGTACTGCGCTCGCAATCCCGTCGATTCTACTGCTGGGCTCGAGCAACGCAGTATAGTTCGAAAGAATATTTGCAGCCAACTGCAGGGCGAACGGGGTGACTTCATTCGCGTATTGGAGCGTCGAGTTGCCGTCATAGTGACCGCCGACATAAGGAAGCTCGCCGGGTTCGTAGTAAGATTCGAGGGTGAGCGGGGGCTCCGCTGGGACTAGTGGCGCAATAGGATTCGAATTGTTGAATTCAGGAACTCCAAAGAACCGCGCCTCTCCAGCCATACCTGTGGAAATGCTTATGGGATTACTTGTAATGATCTCGCCTTCGAGTTCTGGGACGAACAAAGCTGACAGAGCAATTCCCACAATCAGGTAGATCAACTATGGATACCACCAGAATCAAGTGTGAAAATCAAGGATTTTTGCCATGCCCACGATTCTAGTTATTCTACTCACCGGGAAGGAAATATTAAGAAAGATGATTTCCTTCGACTTCCACGCATTCACCATCATGAAATTCTGCACCAAATACAGTTTTGACCACCAGCTGATGGGCTTGATTCTACATCGTGGTTCCCAAATGCGGGCTACCAGCTCGTCGTCATTTGGAGGCACTTCTCCGGCTGTTTGGACATCCTGGTTTCCTTCGTCGTTTCCTTCGTCAGTCGCCGGCACTTCGTCCTCATCTTCTTTGCCCGTTTCGAGAAAAACCTGCTCTAGAGTCGTCAAATCCAATTGGACGTTGCTAGCGCCTTGACTCTTGAGCCATTTGAGTGCTTGAGGGAAGCTGTCTTCTAGGCCGTGACCAAGACGCCATTGATACCTGCCATTTTGATCCTGGCCCACGGGCTCGGCTTGCGGAATCAACGAATCCAACGCGATCGGGTGAGGAGCCTCAAACTCTAGCGTATAACCCACTCCAAAAGCATGCTTTAAAAACAACGAGCTTCCGCAAGTAATCAAGGAACCATTCTTGATGATTCCAACCCGGTCAGACAAGACATCCGCCTCGTCCAAAAAATGAGTCGTCAAAATGATACTCCGGCCCTGCTTGGCTGCAACAATCATATCCCAAATAGAACGTCGATTGTAGGGATCCAGCCCAGCAGTAGGCTCGTCTTAAGAGTTCGTTGTCGCAATGGTGCAAAGTAGTCAGAACCACGCCGACAAAGATTCGAGCATCGTGGGCTCACAAGGCAACATGACATGGCAAGGTACGTACCCAAAAAGACAACCTCAGGGTCGCCCAATAGGGACATGGCAATCAAAACTTTTCGCTTCATTCCTCCCGAATATGTTCCTACAGGTTTGTCCGAATCTCCCACTGAAGTAAATTTGACATCATTCAGGCGTCGTTGGACTTCAGCTTCGACGGCGTCCGCAATCGATTGATCGGGACGTTCTTGCGCAATCCCACCCTTCAAGTGAGCAAACAACCGCAAGGTTTCACGAGCTGTCAAGTCTTCTTGAAGTGACGTGTTGTGTTGGGGACAAACTCCAATCTTGTTGCGAATCGTATGAATATCCTTGCTATTTGCAAGGTTGCAGTCGCCATCTCGAAAATGATACGTCACGCTTCCTTTTTGCAACTTGATTTGATCCGCCAAGATATTGACAGATGTCGTTTTGCTGTGTATTAGCAGTAAAAGCAGATTAGCGACCTTTTTCAAACTACATCAGGAAGCTATCTCATATTTGCCACCGTCCACTTACCCCGCTCCATTATGGCCCAAATAGCCAAAGACTTCTCCACGACAAATATCCATATCGAGACCTTTCAAGACTTGGGTTACTTTTTTGGACTTGTCAAAGCGTCCCGGTCGATACGTGTGCTCGACACCACGGACCCGAATAACGACATTGGCTCCTGGCTTCAATGGCTCGTAATCATCTCCCGACAGGGTGTTACTCTCGTGCGTACCTATCGTTCGTGTGACGTCTTGCTGGTCATCATCATGGCTAGCCTTGTTGCATCCATGTCCCGAGATCCAATCATAAAAGGACTCGGAACCATACAAGGCACATAGAATCCAATACAGAATGATACCAACGATTTGAGCCATGTAACTTCCCAACAATCCACTCGACACGACATTATCGTAATGAATTCCAGTATCCAAACCAGCATAATCGTAGAGAATGTAAATGCCGTAGTATTGCATCATGCCCACAAAGGGCAAAAACACACTCAGCAGATACATGAGAATGGACTGTGCCATGTCTGCCACCAACAATCCCGCACCAATGCCCAAACAGAATATGCCACTTATAAACGGAAAAGACTGCGACAACTCTTCTTGATGGATGAATTGTACAATGAGAGTAGATTGCGAAATCATGTGGACCAAACCCAGATAATGCGATAGACCAATCAAGCCTGGACTTGACTGGGGCATGAGATTCCAATAGATGGAGACCACAGTCAAGAGTGTGGCCGTCCATATAAAGTGCATCGAATAATATCCAATCCAAGTCCAGAGATAAGTCCTCAATTTGACACCGACAAACAAAAAGGATTCGGTAACGTGATTGAGCTTCTCGTACGTCATGGGCCCGATCAAAAACTGCGAGGCCACGGCACATGCCAAGACTTGCATGACGGGAGGCAGTAGCAATACAATCAGCGGGGGATCATTGTCAGTTGAACTAACTTTTTGGGGAGTTTGTTGAATTTGCAAGACGGAAAAGGTTGCTGAAACTCCTAGAGTTTCCAAAATGGCCACATTGACAGCCCATTGGGCACCTGCCAAGGCCGATTGAAAGGGAGACGCTTCTTCTTGACCACCATAAAATATAGTATAATTGTCCATGGCATCCAGATAGACACAGACTTCTTCTGCTGCAGATGCCGAAATGTCTTGACAATCCTCCAAGAATTCGGTTCGATTGGTGACATTGGACCACTCCACATCTACCAAGCTTTCTTGCAATTGCAGGGTCATGGTAGTGGCAATACTCTCCACCATTACGCCATCATTCGTCATTGCCATGGATCCCGCCAATCGAATGGTTTGGGGGTAGGTCCAATTATGACCGGGAAACAATTCAAAGCCGCCCTGAAGAGTCCCGACTTCGGGTTGGTAGTCTTGAAAAGAAATCAAAAATCCAATGCAATACAGCATGAGCAAACAGGGCAACAACAAAAACTTTGCAAAATACAATTTGGGTTTTTGGTAGTCTTTGCGAAAATGGCGACCCATTAAAATCTTGGCATGTTGCCAGTCGGTGGGGACAGGAGTGCGAAACATCCCGGCATCTTCTGGCGATGAAGTAGTCGTCATGTTGCAACTATCATTCGTTTTTGTGCTTGTCCCAAGCGATTACATTTATCAGAGAACCGTCTTGTGTGTGATGGATGGGGGATGCAATTGGAAGATATCGTCAACAACAACATCCCTGAAAACGAACCCTGAATGTGTGGGGCATGTTTTGTTTGTGGAGTGATGTGCCGAACGGGGGGATGGGATGATGATGAGAACACGTTCGTGGATGTTCTTGCAGGATTCACAGAGAGGGTCTCACTCATCGTCGTGAGTCCCGCGCAACATTGACCCGCCCGACTAAAGATGCACTGGCCTGCTGGCCGACGAGACTGATGCTTCGGTCATTTCTCTCGCCAAAAACGTTCGTGAGGAAACGAAGATCGCTGTCATTTTCAATATCCTCATCGATCCAAAGTCTACCACACCTTGCCTCGTTATACATACAATCATCCATTGGCTGCCAGAATACATTATCATGGTTGTTGTTTGTCGTCGTGGCTCTTTTGGCAGTGTCGTTTGGCTGGGTGCCGTGGCATTGTCACGGTTTGCCTCCATGGCAGCAGCGGGTGGCAGCAGGTCCGACGTTGTCGTTGACAGTCATTCTTCTTCTGCTATTGACAGCACCGCCGCCGTGAAGAAATATTACGACAACGTCCATGACAATGATCAAGTCATTAGCGTTGTATTTTATGGAGAATCGCAATGTCCGTATTGTCGTAAATTTGTACAAGAAGCTTGGCCTACCGTGTGGAATGACTCGGAACTCATGGAGTATGTCGACTATGACTTTGTGGCTTGGGGAAATGCCTATTTTGTCACACACAAATGCTCTACAGGCACTACCTATGATCCACAAGAACGTGCTTGCTGGTACCAGGAATGCATTGAAACCTCTAGTGACAATGACGATGAGTGTTTCTCGGGCAAGGTTATTTATCAGCATTCCCTGAAAGAAGGTCAAGTGGATATTTATGAAATGTGTGTCAAGCTCCACTATGGCATAGAGGCAGCCGTAGACTTTACCTATTGTTGTGAAGGTCCCAATATGGATGATCCTAGTTTGGAGAAGGCACATGATTTGTTACTGGAATGTACAAAGGCAACGACGATTGATCCCAATGTGATTCAAGATTGCTTCGCGACTCACGGACATGCCATGGAAGTCAAGGCAGCCAAGGCAACGCCGACACATCCCGGCGTTCCTTATGTGTTGGTAGATGGAATCGCCTTGGAGGATCCCTTTAGTATTCAAAAGACTATTTGTGATAAATTGAAACAGAAGAAACAACAAAGGAGTAGTACGACGGCGATGCTGGCAGAACAAGAAGGATTTGTCTTGCCAAAGTCTTGCGAGACTCTTGACCCAAACGAGGTCTTGAACGCTCCAGCCAAACTCGTCCAACTTTCCGTATAAAACGAGAATCCTTGGGGAACTAACGCAGGTCGCACAAGAAGATACATTATGTTGCAATTGCAATGTTCTCTCCAACGGCATCCCACCACATGGAAGCTTCTACTACTAGAGACCCGACAATAATGTTGCCAGTAGTGTAGTGCTTCATGATTTAACAAACCGTTACATCCCCAAAAATTCAAGTAAAATTGTAAACGTTACTTCCCAGAGCCAGCAACAATGACATCAATGTCATGTCGCCGTGGTGGTGAAGACAGAATCTACACATTCACAACAACGTCCAACCCTCATGGCGGTGTCATAGAATGACTCCGACTCTGACAACTTCATCGTGAACGAAAGTGGCGGCCAACTTTGAGGGGGCGGGGCACAAACGTCGCACCAGACAAAAGAACACCTCAATATCTTGAAAGTGAAAATGGTTAGCAAACCGTTGTCCCCCATCCCCACAGGTGTTTCCCACAAAGATACTCTTCGTAAAGTTTCGGCGGGGGGAAACGCCGCGACCGCTGTCCTTTTGTTTTGGAATCTTCAACGAACCCACTTATATCGATGTCCTTGATTGTGGTTTCCTGTTGTCTCCTTTCGTTATGGAAAGCCGTAGGCTATTTCTGAAACGTCCCCAAATCCCCTCTCGTGCCTCTAGGGCATCTTGCTTCCCCCGTGCTTCCGCCATTTTGATTCGTTCGGCGGTCGCCTGTTGCGCCACTTTGGCGAGTGCTTCCGTAGTGGCTTCGCCTTTGGATTTCTGCCGCCGATGCTCTCTCAGAATATCTAAAACAATCAGCTTGCGACGAACACTGACAGGTTCCAACCCACGTGTGCATTCATCTTTGACTTGTCCAGTCATGACATTTTTGCAATGAATGACAAAACTGGTGATTTCATCTTTGGAATAAAACATGTTAGCATGTTCTTCGGAGCTGATGGGTTCCTCATTCGCTACAATCAGGGGGTCCTCTTCCACAAAGGATACATTCTTTTTCATTGTTATTGTCTTCTTTGGCATGATGATGATAATAATAATTCGAACACGCTTACCATAGGAAACGAGTCTACGTTGTGCCGAAAGAGGCAAGAGAGAGGATGATGACGAAGTGGGAAAGGGTGACTAAACATGTGTGGCCTCATTCAAAACTCACGTGCGCAATTCCTTGGTGGCGGTAGACAGCGCCGAAAATGCGTTTCAAAAAATGAAAAAATGGCGGTCGACGGACATTTTAATGACCCGATTGGGTCGCTTTAGTCTAATACGCGGCCAATGCATGCATGTATGCAAGAGGCTATGATTCCATTCGCAACGAATGAACGTCTTTTGAGACTCCTCTGTAGCCTATCGTTAAGCATACTATTGAATACTACTCCAAGCAGAGGCTAGTAGTAGTAGCAGCAACGACACGCGGTGCCCACTAGAGCTCAAAAATTTGGTTCTACTTGTCCGAGCACGGAATCAAGAAGGAGAAAGCACGCAATGCGTCATTTGTATGTCCAACTCGTCTCTAGAGCCAGGCAGGCCAAGCAAAGATCCGAATTCTGATCCAAACAAGATGGGAAATATCCAAGCCTGGCTTTGTAGTTGAGGATACTCGCCACTTATCATCATCATTGTCCTTTTTCGACAAAATCGTTGCAGTCCGCAAAATTCAATGTCACATTGTAGAGTTGTGCAAATTCCTTGAGCCACGAAGGGGCCATGCCATGTCGTCGATAGTCATCAAACAATTCATCATCCGTGGCAATATCCGTCAAGGCAATCAAATCAATACCTTGTGGTGTTTGGCGATAAACCGTATTGGGTTGGGGGCTGTGATTCAAACCATTGCCGGGTACCCACATGCCATAAAATCGTCGGGAAGCATCGTCGGCCATGTCAGCCTCGGCATCCAAGGGATAACCTTCATAATTGGCATGCTTGGAAAAGCCCCACATGTAATCCTTGACGTATTCTCGACGTGCATGGGCTTTGGCGGGTTCGATTTGACAAAAGTTGTCAATCTCCGCAATCGACGTGAATTCGATCAAATTCATGCCCAAGATACCTGTGCGGAGAATAGTATCTTTTGGTATAGATTGTTTGGCAAACAATCCTGCCCCATACGGAGTCGGTCGCCAGTCCACATTGACGTGCCATCCCATTTCTTTCAGGGAAAATAAATGTTGCAATCCAATACGATCATTCCAATCGAACTCTGCTTCCAGTGTATTGACCATGGAATTTCTTAGAGTCAATGACGTTGAATAAAAGCCTTTTTTGTCAATGTGATTCTGGTTCGTTGCCCATGTCCTTGGCGATGTAAACGCAGAACATGTGATTCGGTGATATCGACGACCAGCTGCTGCTGGCCCCAAGGACAAGGCTGACAAGGCAATCATTTTCGAGTAATGTCGTGCTACGAGACGCATGATGGATTGTCCACGACACAATCACCCACACACAAAATCGGATTGGAGTTCTGTCTCCTCGGTGCGAAATGTGTAAATTGCCGACGGCGGAAGCAGAAAAGTGTTGAAAGGGTCATTGTTCTTTGATTTTTTGCTTCGGTGCATCGCGAAAGATTCAGTATGTAGGTATTAATACATACTCACATACTTTAAGCTCTCATACGTAAGAAGAGTGTGGTGTCAGCGCTCGTACATCTGTGACGTCAAAGTTGGGTCGCTGGAGTCGACCCAAAAGGAGGCCGCCGCCGCAAAGTAGCTACTAGTAGAGATTACTGATTTCATCTTTGCTATTGCTAGATAGCTAGAGGTAGCTGGCAAGTCAACGTGAAAAAGGAAATAGTCTAATAATAGAAAATCGTTGTCGATTTTCCGCTAGGCATTGTCAAAGCAATATAAGATGAAAGGTATCAAAGCTTCGAACGGCAACAACTACCGGCTTGGTTCAGTCGCGCGAGAGGCTTCTTCATCCGCCTCGGTCCGCCTTTGCAGGATGACCACTCGACTCAGCCACGCAGTAAGCCGGAACATTTGGTATCCAAGCATGACTTGCCACACAGACGTCAAGCCCACAGCTCGGGTTCCCATTAGAGCTGCTTTCTTTACTTTCAACATGAAAAAAGGCACCGCTGCAAAGTAAAAACCGTACATTCGTCCGAGAAAGTTGAGATCGGTTTGTCCTAGCAGCACGCCTTCCGTGGCGCACAAAACCCCATGGACGCTGAAAAAGGCTAGCAGCAGCGGAACAACGGAATTGACAAGGGCAATTACCGCTGGGTCGGATGTGAACATGCCCGAGATAAATGGTATCGTAGCGACGGCAGTCACCATGGCTCCCCCGAAAATGGCACCGGCCTTGGCAAAGTTCACTAACTTTGTGGTCCGTGATCTTCAAATGGTATCCACAGAGGAACTTTGGAGGTCCCTTTTGAATGTTCCCCAAGGTGAACCGGCAGTGGATCTCCTTCCGAGTAGTTGGAGATCCAGATTAGACGACGGCAAACAACGAAGCAGCGACGATACTGTGGGCGGAAGGCAACGAAGCAACTACGATGGTGGAAGAAGAGAGCGAAACCAGCGAAGTGGTGGTTACGATAAAGGAAGAAGCGAGAGACAACAAGGCGGACGACGAAATGACTGGCGATAACATTTGCCCCATCCAAAATATGCTAATTCTACATGAATCGTATTTATCGTCAACACCAGTAGTTTACAATATTCGGACGCTGCTTCTCTCATTGAAATCCTGCATCAATGTAGCTTGGAAACAGCGACCACGATCCCTTTGCCTTCTAACACGAGCCCTTTTTCTCCTTCGCCGTCGGGTCGGATTTACGGTTTCTTCTCGTCCTTGCCTTTTGTCATTTGCTGAACAGCAAAAGCGCCGACATTAAATATTCCCTTTCCCAGCCCAGTTAGTCCCTTGCCAACAGCGTCCATTGCAGCCCGACTCATAGCACCCTGAGGATCCGCAATCATGGCATGCCGGTCATATCGCCGCCTCGTCTGTTTGTCCTTCAAAATCTCATAACTGAGCTTGACCTTTTCCCACTCTTCTCGCACGTCGTCAAGGTTGTTGCTACACAGTAAGATGAGGATGAGAAACCTTTCAATATTCTCACTAGAGCACGTTATTTCACTCTCACTTACCACTTTCCAGGGAGAATGCTTTTGTTCCGGACACTGTCAGGATGGTAACGCTTGGATAGCGCCAAGTAGGCCTTTCGCACTTCTGAGCGCTCGGCATCTCGGGAGACTTTGAGAATATCGTAGGGGTCCAAAACCTCACCCGAATGAGTACGAAACTCTTCCAAAAGAAAATGCCCCGGCTTCTTCTCTTCAGGGGAGGTCCTCGCAGTGGCGGTCATTTGAAGACCCGATACAACAGAAATGCCTGATATTCGCTCGGAACGAGAAAACCAACTTCTGGCAGGCCCGCCACCAGCCTGGAAAGCTAGCAAGCCATTGCAACCCAATAGAGTCACTAGGACAGACAGAAGCACCGAAAGAGACTTCATGGTGGTGCAATCTTGTTCTTGCCACTGTGTCGAACCTTGTTGTCGTGAAGGAAATGGGAAATACCGTTTCCCATTGAAGGGATTTACCGATACAAAAAGATCAACGATGAGATGTGATGATTGGATGATGTCATGACAGGCAAGTTCGTTAGATCGCGCGCCAGGCGAGTTTCCTGTGCCACCGGCTTTACATACAACATAGTAGAGTAAAAGAAAAATGGCACGCCTGCCAGTCCTGCACCTGGTACTGGGATCGTATGCCATCTGCGTTCGCCGCCCCTCCGGTGCTAATCGCTCGCCCGCCAAGACGATCGACTCGACTCTTTGGCATCACTTTCCAAAGATTCTCTTTACTGCTGGTAGTCTGACACATCATGATTAACTACTGTAGCTTGCAGTCGACTTTGCATCGGTGAGCAGTGTTGCTTGCCTGAGAAGAAACTTGGCCTGAATGGCATCTTGGGTGGGTGGCAGCAAGGGGCACCGATAACCGTCAAAGTGTCCAGCACCACGAGGACCAGCTGGTGCTGTTGTCGTAGTACTAGTATGCCATCACAGAATGGTGGCAAGGAGTAGACAGCCAGCAACGCCGGGGACTTTTCTACAATACTAATTAGAAGAACAACTTCTTTTGTTAGATGAAACAAATTACGACCTAGTTGATTTATATTCAACAAGGCAATAACTTGACTATGTTCCTTCTTGTCCTCAACCCCCGACAGAGTGCATGTAGCTAGTACACATGGCAATATCCGAAGCAAGACAGCTAGCAACTTGTTTACAAATTTCCTTCTCTCGCTGGCGGATCAACGGGCCCAGCTTCTCTTCATTTCAAGCTTCATCATAAGAATTCATCGATTGTCAACACCCAACCACTCACTTAGAAACACCCAGCAGCATGCAGCACCATCACCCATCAGATCTTGTGGGTGGCACCAGCACGTCGTGGTCAAGGCTTTCTTCTTGGTAGTAGCGTCGGCGGCCAAAACAACCCACATCGCGTGATTGACTCCAGGAAAGAACCCAAGACGAAGGAATGAAGGAACATCCAGACGGGAAAATAATTCAAACAAAAGTGACTGCCGCATTGGTTGCCGCCTTCTGCATTTTGGCGTGCCTTGCTTTTTTGTTCCAGTGGATTCGTCCTGCTACAACGACCAGTAAGAGTGCCACGGGAGGCACCAAAAGAGCCAGGATGACGAGCATGCCGTTGCTCGCCCCGTTGTTGGAAGAAGAATTTGGCATGATACTTGCTTGTAAAGTCAAGAAAGACTAACGAAGATTGTAAAGTAAAAAATTGTTGTTGTTGAATTGTGTGCCGACCACAATTCAGAGTATCATGACGACTTAGACTGATCGCGAAAAGCAAGTCTTGGCACGATTCGCGCTAGCGTCCGGCTTGATATCGTACGATGTTTTAGAGTGATCGCGAAAGTACCTGGTAAGTCTTGGCACCATTCGCGCTCTCTAGCGTCCGGCTTGGTCCTAGTCATCTCTCCCAAATGCGCGTGCTGCGGGTGCCAAGACCTCTATCATCACGTAAAAATGGAGCGAGTGATCGCGGATGCAAGACTGCAACCGTGTCTGATCTTTTATTATGCAATCGTCCCGGCAATGCCGCTGGCAACAAAACCGAAAGTAATACCATAAAACTATTGCAGAGACTCATTTCTCTGTTAAAATGAAAGTCCTGTCTCTCCATCTTGTGAGTCGACTCTGCTTCCATTTAGTCGGCTGGTGTCGTCCTCTCCTCGCCAAACCACAATCAGCATGTCGTCCTCGTCGTCAAAGAAGAACGAATGCCTTGCCTTCTTGACGCCATTCAAGAATGTGCGATTGCTGGAACGGACGCCGGAAACCGAGGTATGAATCCTCTTGTACCAGGAAACCTCGAAAACGCTGCTCAATTTTCTACAAAACTAAGAATAACTCGTAGGAGACAAGTCAAATCTTACTTGATGTTAGTAATCCTCGAAGAAGCTACTAATATGATGAATGGGTTGTCGTTTGTCCTTGTCCTCGCTGGTGACGGCATACATAAAAAGGCAACAACCGAAAGCATTCTCCCCAAATAACGTTGACTTGCTCAATTCTCTTATCAGATCGACGGACCGAACTTCTCTGCACCTCAAGCCTCAAGAAGTCGTCGATTGTCAACACCCAACAACCACACCACATAAAAATCCAGCACGCCTGCTGCTGCACCACCACACCAGATTAGATGATCTGGTCGCGGTAGCACGTTAGCCGGTTTTCAAAACAACCCACAAGGCGTGAAGGACTCCAGGAATCCAAAAGAAGCAACAGAGTAGAATATTCAACCAAAATTGCATGCCGCATTGCTTGCCTTCGGCGCTTTCAGCCAGGAAGACTGCCAAGGGAGGCAAGAAAATTGCCAGGATGATAAGCACAAGCTGGCTCACGGCATTGTTGGAAGAAGAATCGGTCATGGTGCTTGATTGTAAAGAATGGCTAACGAAATTTGTAATATGTTGTCGTCGTTGAGTTGTGTGCCGACCAAATAAAACACGACGACGCCTTCTTTTTACTTTCGTTCTTGGAACGAGGCGTCAGATTTGGTTTCCAACATCCGAGAAGCCGGTATTTATTGCCTCCGCCGATCCACGAGTTAGATTCTTACGTAGAAAGCTACGTGTTGTGGTAAGAATGGACTCGAGTCTTGCTTGGATCCTGTTTTGCCTCTCCGCCCGTCGAAAGGACGAGAAGCGGTCATCTCGTGGATGCAGGACTTCGCTCGCTTCTGATGGAGTGGCAGGGCGGCAAAAGCATATCCATCCGACCACCTGTCATCATCCAATATCTTCTTCTGTGACAATGCAGACGGCAGCAATTTAGGAAAAGCATTGCCCTAACTACTGCAGAGACCCGTTGAATTTTGATGAAAATCCTGTCTCTGTTACAGCTCCGTCTTTTGAGTTTCCTATTGTTATTTTTACAAACTACCATGGCGAAAACGAATACTTTTGACGCCATTCAAGATGTGATTGGAACGGACGCCGGAAATCGAGGCATGAAACCTCTGATTGTTCCAGGGGATCTCGAAAAGGCTGCTCGAACTGTAGCAGATTTACCAGTCCCTTCGACTGTGGTGGTCTTGTCTGGATTTCCCTGCTGTGTCAATGAGAATCCCCCGTCGGAAACCGACGGCCCACCGGGCACCTTTGCTATTGCGCGGGCTGTTGCAGCATTAGGTCACAAGGTCATTGTAGTGACGGAAACATGCAATGAAGCTGTCTTTGGCGCCGCATTGAAAGATTTGGTGCTACCGCCAGAAAATTGTGGATCGGTTCGAATGGAGATTTTTCCGTCGTCGTTTAACGATATGGACGAAAATCGGTTCATGGATTTGGCAGAATCCTGTCAACTTTTGATTGCCTGCGAACGAGCAGGACCTGGTAAAGACGGCGTTTGCTACACTATGCGGGGTATTGATATGAATGCGAAGGGGCTCATCGGCCCACTGCATAGACTAGTCAAGGAGAGCGATTCCATTTTTATTGCCATTGGCGATGGGGGCAATGAGCTGGGTATGGGCAAAGTCATTGATAAAATTATCAACAACCCAAAGATCGCCAATGGTGACCAGATTGGATGCGTAGTACCTGCGGACTACCTCATTGCGGCGAGTGTCAGTAACTGGGGTGGATACGCACTCGCGGCGGCCATTGCCTTGGCCAAAGCCAGCGGAAGCGATGCATTGCATTGGATCGATCGATGTCTTCCAACCGAAAGCGAAGAAGTGGCTCTTCTGGACCGGTGTGTGGCAGCAGGATGCCGTGACGGGGTCAGCGGCAAGATGGAAGCAACGGTTGATGGAATGCCCTTGGAAACAAGCATGAAATGCCTGCGTGACATTCGGCAGACTGCCATGCAGGCGGCTAACACAAATTAGAGAAATAGTCTCTGTATGGGATTTATTAAGCAAAATTTATGATACAGAAATGCCGTGATTGCTGAAACGGTATAGACTTTATATTCTTTCCGGCGGCTGGTATTACTGTTCATTGTCATCATCGCGGCTCTTGGGTGCACCTTCAGTATTCATGGCCATCTCGACGGCTCGTTGAACTCGCTCTTGATCTGCAAACATAGGCGGGGATGACGAACATTCCGAACTACCGTCATTTCCCGTTCCGTGGCAAACCTTTTCATCTGCGTCTTCTTCAGTCTGCAAAGCCTTGGACATGTCGGAATATTTCATAAACGCACTGCCTAATATCTGAATTGCTTTGGCTTGTCGCCGCCGATCTTTTCCGGACTCAATAGAGACAGAATGTAATAATTTCCAACATGCTCCTTTCAGCGTAAAGACAATATCTCGCTGGTTGTAGTCCCACACGAACTCCATTATTGACGGGAGCAATAATTCCATAACTTTTTTAAAATGCATCTGTTTCCACTCTTCATCGGTGTGTCTGTTGCGTGCCTGCCGATCATTGGATGCTACAGTTTTGGACTTTTCTTCATCCATCCATTTGGTCGCCTTTGCAAATTGCGTTTGGATTTGTCGTACCAGTCGGACGAAAGCAATTGGAAACCAAGGTGTATTCACAATAGTCAAGGTGCCTTCTCGCCAATCCAAATCCCTAGCCAGAAAGGGCTCACAAAAATCATGTTTGACCCGCATGGGGGACGTCTTGTTGTCATTGTAGATTGCAATCTTGGCAAGACATGACGCTGTGGCTCCCTGAATTCCCTGAATTTATTAACCCCACACTGTTCAGCGATATTCCCACATTTTTTGGCCAACAGAACGCAATCCACTGCACCTCCTCTGCAGATAGCCTACCGGTGGAGGCAATGCGATCGAACACGGTGAGAGGAAGATAGGAATTTGGTGTGGGAAGAGGAAAGCAGCAGTGCGTTTTGTTGTTGTGTCATTGTTGTGGCGCTGCTCCGGGAGGCGGCGCTGTTCGGGTTTATGGCGGTATTCGTATCCGTGTACGTCCAAGTATGGCGCGAAGTTGGATGAGCGTTAAGACGAACCGTTTTGATCAAAGTGACTGAAAAGTTGGTGAAAAACGGGTTAAATGCATTGGGCTTGCCGAAAACCACATCCTTAAAATAAATTGTTTGATATACCGTGTTAATTTGCGCGATAGCCAAGGCCTGCCAATTCCAAACCTTGAAGGGGTCCCATTTGCGCTTCCCACGCGAAGGGTATTTGCGAAAGATATCCTTCGCTCTTTCCTTTCCTGCTGGCATTTGCGCTTGGAATTTACGCTTCAGGGGACCGACATTTATGTGTATGGGGAGCCAGCCAGCCACTCAAGCCTTACTACTTGGGGTATGGGCAGTAGCTAGCAAATAAAGGCTGCCTACCATCGTCATCACTACTACTAACTACTGTTGTCGCCAAGCCAGTCAATCCTTTAGTTCTGCAGTAATTTGCGGTGAAACAACAAGAGTTGTGTTGAAACAAGCTACAGTAGCAGATCAGAACGAAATCGCGTGTTGCAAAATTGAATGCAAACGAAATCACGTCTTATGAACTCGAGTAATGCGAAACCACTTGTTGACGCTCATAAACAAATACTTAACACCAACCTTCACGGAACTGCGTATCACGATCTCAAATGTTGCAAAAACGCATTTTAAATGTTATAACAAACTCAAGAGTTGCGAATCCCCTTTTTAATTCTTATAACAAATACTGACGAAGTTCAGGATGATATTTTTGTCGATGCGAACACAAGAGTGGCTGGCGTGCGTCGGCCCACTCCCTCCAACAATGACGATTCTGATTGGCCACTGGATGAAGCGCAAACGTCACAAGATGAAGCGAAAACCATAAAAGTTTGTGCTTCATTTGGGCCATTTGGAGCATATTTCCTTCTGTTCATCCGATTCATTTGCGCTTCATGACTAAATTGACTTGAAAATGAAGCGCAAACGGGAAGCGCAAATCGAAGCCAGGAAATCACTAAATAGAGATTTCCTGCCTTCGATTTGCGCTTCCCGTTTGCGCTTCCCACGCGAAGGGTATTTGCGAAAGATATCCTTCGCTCTTTCCTTTCCTGCTGGCATTTGCGCTTGGAATTTACGCTTCAGGGGACCGACATTTATGTGTATGGGGAGCCAGCCAGCCACTCAAGCCTTACTACTTGGGGTATGGGCAGTAGCTAGCAAATAAAGGCTGCCTACCATCGTCATCACTACTACTAACTACTGTTGTCGCCAAGCCAATCAATCCTTTAGTTCTGCAGTAATTTGCGGTGAAACAACAAGAGTTGTGTTGAAACAAGCTACAGTAGCAGATCAGAACGAAATCGCGTGTTGCAAAATTGAATGCAAACGAAATCACATCTTATGAACTCGAGTAATGCGAAACCACTTGTTGACGCTCATAAACAAATACTTAACACCAACCTTCACGGAACTGCGTATCACGATCTCAAATGTTGCAAAAACGCATTTTAAATGTTATAACAAACTCAAGAGTTGCGAATCCCCTTTTTAATTCTTATAACAAATACTGACGAAGTTCAGGATGATATTTTTGTCGATGCGAACACAAGAGTGGCTGGCGTGCGTCGGCCCACTCCCTCCAACAATGACGATTCTGATTGGCCACTGGATGAAGCGCAAACGTCACAAGATGAAGCGAAAACCATAAAAGTTTGCGCTTCATTTGGGCCATTTGGAGCATATTTCCTTCCTTCATCCGATTCATTTGCGCTTCACGACTAAATTGACTTGAAAATGAAGCGCAAACGGGAAGCGCAAATGGAAGGCAGGAAATCTCTAATAAGTCAAGTGCCCCTCCCCCAAAAGGTCTCAATTTCGTCATTGGGGTTCTATTGAAAGATTCCGGTCAGGTTCCTGGGGGGAAAGTCAGTGCTCCTCGGACGGAACAATTAACCCACACTGATAGGGTTGTCTTGTAGGTTTCTGAGTCAATTTAACCCCACAAAACGCTTCCATTCCTTTTTATATTTCGCCATCATCTCGTCCAGAATTCAATGCACTTATTTATGTCCTGGTCGCCAGATTTCGGTAGAATGGTGGTAGCGAACTGATCAAAACGTTCTCCTCTAACAATTAAGCTTGTTTGCGGCCGTGGGGAGTGTTAAACTGCTACAACGTTGTAGCGTGCACGTGCCCTAGAATCGTTATCGGCGCTTGATGGTCCCTGGAAATTTCCGTCCCCCCTTCCATTGTTGCGCTACCCCCTCTATGCATACCCATTTTTCGGCTGAGCAGGCCCCCCAAGCCAGTCGCAAATGCCAACACACAATAGCTTGATTGTCGTATTCGTTTATACTCCATCGCATTGGACTCAAAAATCGTCTCGCCCCGACGATGCGGAGCCATTGCTCTTCAATCAACATCTGGCCTGATGTCACATCGCTACTAGTAGTAATCAAGATCATGAGGATCACCAGGATGTTTGCGATTGTTTTTGATCCCAGCAATCCAAATATGTTCTTCTGAAACCCAGAGATTCTTGATGTTTGTCGTCATTTTGTGTTGGTGCTCGCCCCCATCAGCATGGCTTGACTGTTGTATTATTCGAATACCCCACCAGCAGGGGGGGGGGGGGGGCGTCCATAATTTACTAGTATAGTAGTATTATATCAAGATGCCGCCGTAACACTATGCGACCAACCGGGGCACCCAGTGGTTGATTGTCGCCGTATACCGATTCCCAGGGGGCACTTTGCACGAGCGCATTGTGAAGAATTGAAGCGGAATTTACTCGACGACATTTCGATAAAGGCGAATCATCCGGATACCAAAGAAGAAACCGAGAACCCCAACAAGTAGCAATCATTTCCGTTGGTGGTCGTTTATCGATGTGATCTCTTACAAACCGACAGGGCACAGTCAGTATTACAAATGGCCAAGTTGGAAACTTGATCTTCGCACGTCAAAAGTCTAGTGGTATGGTAAAGGATTTCGTCGCGAGCGTGGTAATTTTCGAATCAATAGAATGGTATGTTTGCTGGTGTGATGACGCCTTGCTCGACTGGAAACGCAACCAAAAATTCTTGGGCTTATTTCAAAAGAAAAATTCGCGTCGACGAATAATATGCAACCGATCGCCTTTTTTGTGCCGGAAATTCGTTGAATTCATGCATAGTGGCACATTTGTCACGAAATTGCTGTCAAAGAAATTGGCGGCATCATTTTCGTTAGCTTTTCGTCGGTGTTGCTAAATTGGATACATCATGCCGGCATCGGAGGACAAGGATTGGCCACAATTTTCCTTTACTTTGTCGCGTTCCTATTATTATTTCACTCCATCCGAATTGAAATGATGCTTCAAAGTAGTGCTAGTACATGTACATTCCTTGTGCTCATCTTGATGAGCCTTGCCTCCTCCGCCGAGTCCATCATCCTTGAGCGGAATCATCAGGATGTGAATGATGCGGAAATGGTGTATTTGGAGGATGATATGGAAGACGAGAAACTGTCGCCGTTGAACAATCTTCGTAAAGCTGTTGGGGAACATCGACACTTGGAAGGGCAGGCTCCGAAATCAAAGATCATTTCCAACGGAGCGGATGACACGGAAGAAAGATATATCCGCTCATCGGCCCGATCTTCTTCCAACGGAGAGATAGATATTAGTCGAGGAACGTACATGGCTGCATCAAAAGCAAAGTCTGCTAACCCAGCTAAATCGTCCAGAAAGAGCAAAGATCGCGACGACGCCGAGGATCAGGTGCTATCCAGTGTCCAAACCAGTGCGCCAAGCATCTCCCCGGAGCCGACGGGTTCCAATATGCCTTCCAATGTGCCGAGCATTTCCCCACAGCCGACCGATTCCAAAATGCCATCCCGTGAGCCGTCTCCCAAGCCGTCCCCAGGGCCATCCGACATGCCATCCGACATGCCCAGCACCGAAATTGAAGGCGAATGTGCTTCTCGCATGTATGAAATGAAAAACATGGGGAAAAAGGGGATTTGTTGGGGCGAGGCCAACACTAAAGCACCTCTTTATGGCTTTACCACTGGTTCAGAATGTGGGCTTCGGCTTAAAATCTCGAATCCCGACAAATATGGATTCGATCCTTTTTGTTGCTCTTGCTGTTGCAACATTGAGGCTGACGAACCACAATGTGTCTCCCAAAGTGTCTGTGTCAAGGCCCAACAAGGCAACAGCCGTATGCGAATGCTCGAGCACGTGGAAGACGAGGATGTGCCAGACTTTTTGCTTTGGTAGGCCTTTGTCGATCACTATTTGTCACCACCCCATTCTATGTTTGCAAAGTATCCTGGCTTTTGTAGCATAAAGTAGCACCTCAATGCATTTTGTCGTGTACGGCTTGGAACGCTTTGGCATCCATTCCCTGCTTTTTGGTAAACGTTGACGCCAATTGGATCATCGGACTTGATGAGTACCATCGTATCTCGCAAAACGGGGCGAAATGAGGGCTTTCTCTTTGCGCCCGGGTTAGCGTCAATCGGATCGCACGGCAAAGGGTGCTGCCATGCAACGTGCCGCTTTCTCTTTTTGCATAGCACTAATGTGCCATCCTTTTCCATACCCGATCGAAAAGGGAGTCACTTTTTCTTAACCCGAGAAAGCCCACCAGACTAACATGAAAGAAAGTGCCATGCAAGAAAGAAAGGTGGCATTTTGCATGACATCACTCAAGTGCGATTCTCTAAACGGGGTAAAAATAGAGGTGTATCTTTTCCGTAACGCGCCCGGTTAAGCCAAACTTGCAAATTGGGTGCCGCTCGAGTGGCACGCGATTCTGCTCTACGTATTTCGCCATTCTAGTCCGACTAAGTTGACCACGTTATCTCGACGCTATGGCGTTGGAGTTGAACCGAGATAACAGTGTAGGGGTACAGCAAACACCGAAGAATCTTCTTCGTTGGATCGACATAAAGCGGGACTGCTTTTAGGTTATGAGTCAAAATGGCACGACCGATTTACCGCTAAAAGTCGTTCGTGACTGTGTTGGAAGCATATGTGTGTCGTGCAAGCTCCGGTTGGATCTTTCCAAAATGGCGAAGCCCGCGATCCTGGTACTTTCCCCTCTTTCTTCCGAAGACTACGACGACGACCGCAGTCAAAAAATCCTTAACCTCGCATTCACAAACACATCGACGGCAAAGTAAGCTTTGTTATAACAACAACTACTACAATTATCATGACGCAAAAGACGCAGGAGGAACTCAAAGCGGAGCAGCAAGAAGCCCAGGCCAAACTAGAGGCGCTCCTGAAACAATCCAAGCCCAAGAATCTTCGCGAAGGCGTCGGATCTGGTGTCAATAATATCCTGGCGGGTGCCCTTGGAGGTGCTGGGGTAGCTGTGTTGGCACCTACCATGGGATTTGCAGTTGGTCTGC
Source organism: Nitzschia sp. DOCU1 (assembly GCA_951394045.1). Classification (NCBI taxonomy): domain Eukaryota; phylum Bacillariophyta; class Bacillariophyceae; order Bacillariales; family Bacillariaceae; genus Nitzschia; species Nitzschia sp. DOCU1. The sequence goes on along the minus strand of CATOAN010000033.1, from coordinate 3,998 downwards.
AGAATGGAGGCCTTATCGGTGCGTCTTGCTTTCGGAAGATAATGTGTTGTTGGATGATTTGCTAGTCGTATTTTGGGCATGACGTGGACTACAATCGGACATTTAGGATACAAATGAACTCGTCAGTTTGCCATGACACTTTGGTACCCGAAAAGCTCACATGATATTCATTGCTCGCTATCTATCTTATAGGTGGAGCCCTTGGAGCGGCAGGCGGTGCCGTGATTGGTGCTTTGGGTGCTGTAGGATTGGTCGCTGGAGGGGCAATTTCGGGAGGTACGAAGTCTTAAGCTGCACACAAGCAAATGGAGATGTCGCCCCCTCTCATTATTCTGTGCATTGTTGTATCCTTTTTTCTTTCTTCCTTTGTTACATTATTTGTCGCTTCTAATTTGCGCAGTAACCCAAGTACTTCGGGGTATTGCAGCAGTTCCTGAAGCCGTCACGGCACCCAAACAGGGCAAATGGTGGAACGAATCCATCCACGCTTGGGTGTATACAGACTTGTCCAAGATGCAAGTTCCAGAAAACGATGATGACTTGTTGGGCAATATTCAGGCGGAATTGGATGCCTCTGGAAAGCCGACGGGTGCTAGTACTGGGGCGGTCAAGGATCCCTATTATTATGACATGTTGGAGGTGCGTGTGGACGGCGACAATGACCACACAACAATGTGTGATTTACAAATTCCCTAACACTCTTGTTTCATCTTTTTTATGCTTCTCTTTCAGGTCGACCCAAAAGCGGACGCAAGTGCTATCAAACGAAAGTATTATATTCTTGCAAGGAAATACCACCCCGACAAGAATGACTCTGCCGAGGCTGCTGAGAAGTTCAAGGAAATTGCAGAAGCCTACCAAGTATTGAGTGATCCGCAGCTGCGTGCAAAGTACGATTTGGATGGAAAGGATGCTCTGAGTGGAGATAAGACTTCCCTCAATGAAGATGCCCATCGACCGGATCCCTCCATTCTATTGGCCTTTTTGTTTGGATCGGACAAGTTTCAAAATTATGTTGGACGCTTGGCGACATCCACAAGTGCCATGTTGGGGGACTCGTCCAAGCTAAGTGTTGCCGATGCTCGAACGTTGCAAGAGCGCCGGGTCAGTCGATTGGCTTTGATCTTGGCAGAAAAGGTGGAGCCATGGACCAAAGAGGAGTACGATTTGTGCAAGGTTCAATGGAAGACGGAAGCAGAAGATTTGGTATCGGCAAGCTATGGATGGGAATTGCTTCAATTATTGGGAATGGCCTATGAGGTTGCTGCAGCACAGTTCCTTGGAAGCATGGAGTCTGGCATCGGTATGCCCAGCATCGGGAAGTGGGCTGATGCGCAGCAAGCACGTGCAAAGGGCAAGAAGGCTTCTAACAAGAATCAATTCCAGACCATGATGGCCAGTCTAGATGCCATGAAGATTAGTTTAGAGTACCAGGAAAAGATTGCCCATGCAAAATCAGACGACGAAAAGGCAAAGCTACAGCGAGAAATGGAAGAGGCGACTCAAGATATCATGCTCAAGGTTATCTGGACGACCACTGCCGTTGGTAAGTACCGTGAAGAATCGGCATCTATATCAAATTTCTCATTCAGAATGATCGTCTAACCACCTCACTAACTGCAAATTCTTTCATCCTTACCAGATATCATGTCAACGGTTCACGAAGTTTGTCAAATGGTATTCTTTGACCAAAGCGTAGACAAGGAGATCCGCAAAAGTCGGGCTCACGCAGTCAAGGCTTTAGGAGAGATTTTCCAAGCGACCCAAGAACCCCCAGCCTCCGAGGGAAAGAAGAGCGCCCGTGCCATTTTCGAAGAAGCGGCGCTAGCGGCCACGGTAGAAACGATCAAGCGAAAGGACGAAGCCGCTCACATGGCGTCCTACGGATCCTAAAATTCTACGCTTTGCTGCTTGTACCCGTTCTAATTTAGGAGTAGTAGTAAGTAATAGGCAGCTCAAGCAACGTAGCACAAATGCTGGTTGAACAAGGACTCGTGCCTATTGGCTTTTTCATGTAGGTTTTATGAACAGTAGCTGTGGAGTCGGTACAAACGGATTGGTGATCGTGTGGAGAGAATTGTTTTTACTCTGGGGCCTCATTCACTCTTCGCTGCCGCCCGTTCCGCGATTGCGTCCTTCTCGAGGTATAGGTTCTCGTACGATTCCGGGAACCACTTCATGTTGGTGTTGCCAACCATAATGTCGACCGTCTTTTTCAGCCGCCAAAACACATTTTGCTTGACATACGGCACACCGTAGCGTTGGCAGATCTCCTCGACCAAAGGAGCGGACTTTTGGTAGCTCAACATGGAAAGTTGAGGCCACATGTGGTGCTCAATCTGATAGTTCAACCAACCATGCATGAAATCGACCAGATTGGAACCCATGTGGTAATCGACCGAGGCGAGTACCTGTCGCAAGTAAAAAGATCCCGAAAAGGGCCGGCAAGCCCGACGGAATCGATACATGTCGTCTCCTGCGTGGTTCGTAACAATAGCGATGAAGCCATGCACGTTTGTCAGCAGTTCGGCCAAGAAGAGGTTCTTGACGGCATTCCAGTACATATCAGAGCCCACCCCCATGTGTCCCCCGACAGCAAGCCAAGGTAGGGGGACAAGGAAGAAGTGGATCAACAAATACGGAGCAAGAACTACAGTCAATAACTCGAAGAGAGAGTAGAAGTAGTTTTGTCCGACGAAGCAGTCCTTGATTGTTACCGGTTCTTCCGGTTTGATGTGCGGTGGGATCGACACTCCATTGCGGCGCATTTGTGCGAGCTTGAGCTCCTTGTATGTGTTTGGAGCATAGTAGAACCACTTCCAAGTCATCATGAAAAACCCAACAATCACGTACTTGAGGAAAAGTGGGATCCTCATTCCTCGCAAGAAGGCAAGATTCTGTTCGACCAGGTCGGGATCGGTAATTTCACTCAAATTGTAGTGATGACGATTGTTATGTTCCACATTCCAGGCCTCTGGCATCATCCAGTCAAACCAATCATTGAAGCGTCGCCACAAGGTACCCAAGGCGAACTTGAATCTAGACCAGCGTCCCTTGTTTGGGTGGCATTTCTCATAACCTCCGTGGCAAGTGTGATGGGCAATCATGGCCCATCGAGAGAAGGTATACAGGGAAAGCCCGATGATGGAAATGGGATTAACTCCAAAACCCATTGTTAGCAATCCAACTGCGGCGAAGCAGTTGGACCACATGATCATCTTATTCAAGTGAGCAACATCGTCTGGACCCTGCTCTGCCTCGAGCTTCTTGCCTAGCGCTCGGATTTCCGAAGAAAATGAATCAAAGTCAAATGCTTCAATCCATTCGTCCCCGGCAGCAAGTTTCTTGCCGCCAACGGAGGTCGTAGTTGACTTTTCAGGCTCAGAAGGAAGAAACTCCGGTCGACACATGGTTTTCGACAAGCAAAGCAGGATGTGGAGGCAAGTCTGTTACTACTGGGGGTCCAAACGCTAGCCGGTATGTCAACGTCCGGAGTGCGCCAAAATACGTGGAAGCAAAGAATGTATTTCCAGCGGGTTGGTTGTGACCGACGTGGACCAGAACAGTGCCCGTAGCGACTGCCTCCGTCTCCGGCGTTCATGAATACGATTGCCTCTCCTCTCCTCGCGCTATGTTGAACGAGAGATCGGAAAGACCCAGATCGGCACCGGAATACGTGGTCAGGAAAATGAGGCTGACGATGCTCGCTCGACATGACGGTTTGGCAATATAAAGCCTGCGTCACTTAGAAGACACAAACAGTAACGATAGTGCCCCGTGTCCGAAATCCGACCTTGTTGTGTCGTATTCTTATAGCCCATCTTCGGAGTACACAACTCCAGAGCTTCATTTTCTGCAGAAGATTGCGTCTGGGCTCGTACGCCAAGCAAAATTTTATGCCTGAGATTTCGATTTGTCGTACAGAAAACGGATCGTAAATTCATAGGAAATGGACAAAGGGTTACTAATTTCGCTTCGCACCCGTCGTCGGCAGTTTT
>CATOAN010000032.1:0-15611 GCA_951394045.1 Nitzschia sp. DOCU1 | reverse complement strand
AACAACAACAACAACAACAACAACAACAACAACAACAACAACAACAACAACAACAACAACAACAACAACAACAACAACAACAACAACAACAACAACAACAACAACAACAACAACAACAACAACAACAACAACAACAACAACAACAACAACAACAACAACAAACGAAGTCATTGCTTCATTGCTGAACAACCCGTCCCATCTAAGGTGCATTCAGGGCTCTACCTGCCAGCATAAGGACATACAGACTACCATGGAAGAGCTACATTTGAGCAACCAGCGATTTTAAATGGATCATTGGAAGGCCCTTGCCTTCACATGCTACAATGCGATGTCAGCACTTTTCATTGTCGGGACATCAACGAAGAATGGAAGATAAGAACAAGATAATTGCGACATTGGCAAATCCTCATTGCCAGGTCGAAGAAGAATGGTTGGAAAATTGTGCATTGCTATTTTTCTGGCCAAACCACCACCGCCAGCAGCACTACTTAATTGGCGGTTGTTCCTTTATTTTCACAAATGTGACAATCAACTTCTGGGCTGCTGCATTACTACTGCTGCAAAGGCATGGACAATGACGCCACCACCATGGCCGCTGCTACCAATTGGTGGCTACATCAAGCTGCCACTACTAGGCTACCACCGCAGCCAGGGCTACTTTCAAATCATCGGTCGGTTCTTTATTTCCACAATGGCGACAATCAACTTCCATTGCTACTTCTGTAAAGTTGTGGACGACCACGACAACCCTGTGGTTGCTGCTGGCAAACCGATAGTACATGGGGCAAATTCTTAGTATTTCATGCTCTCACAGAGTGACTGGCACTGCTATCAATTGACAAGCAATCACAACTAGTAGCATGACACCTACTCTGCTATTGCTGGTGAGTAGCCAGTTGCAATACTACTACTGGCAGTAGTGCTTGCCCTATATTGCTTTAACTCTACTAGTATATTACCACCAAATTGATAGTTGGACACGTGCTTCTGCTGCATTTGTTTGAGCACCGCCGCCTTCGGGGTAGTATTAGTACTGCTAACAGTAGTGTCATCTTGTTCTAGCAGCATGAAACCGTAGTAGTATTATGATCCCTAGCAGACAAAAGTTAGTTTAAATAATCCATTCAATACTGGTATAGCCCTACTTTAGCACAAGGGGGCACCAAATATGATGTTGTCGACGACTCCTACTATGAGAGACGCCTACTGTCCTATTTGTTTTTTGCAGGCACCTTGGCGGCAACCTGACGCAAAATTGACAATGGGTGCAAGCACAGAGCTCGGTTTCATTGTTGCCGTCCAAGTGCAGACTTACAATAGAGTTGATGATCTCTAAATGACTGCATTGATCAAACAAGTCGACAGGTACGATTGACTGCTACTCGTACCGATCGATTGCTACTCGTGTGGGGGCAGAAAATTATACAGCTCGGACAAATTGATGTATAAATTTCCGAACATACCCACAGTAGCGGCATCCCACCGTGCAAATAACGTGGCATACTACTGCCGGGTAGTGCGGAAAAATATACACTTTCTGTATAATGGACTTGTATGACTAATGAAGTCGTGTATACAATTCCGACAGTCCTTAAAGTGAGTCGGAATTTTATACACACATGGGAGCGAACGTGTATAATAAGACTCAACACTCATGACTGAAGGGATATGACCAATACGACCGGTCACCCAGCATTGGGAGACCGCGGCGAAACGACGACCACCACCATCACAAGTAGTGGCAGCATCATGGCAACAACAACAACAACAACAACAACAACAACAACAACAACAACAACAACAACAACAACAACAACAACAACAACAACAACAACAACAACAACAACAAACGAAGTCATTGCTTCATTGCTGAACAACCCGTCCCATCTAAGGTGCATTCAGGGCTCTACCTGCCAGCATAAGGACATACAGACTACCATGGAAGAGCTACATTTGAGCAACCAGCGATTTTAAATGGATCATTGGAAGGCCCTTGCCTTCACATGCTACAATGCGATGTCAGCACTTTTCATTGTCGGGACATCAACGAAGAATGGAAGATAAGAACAAGATAATTGCGACATTGGCAAATCCTCATTGCCAGGTCGAAGAAGAATGGTTGGAAAATTGTGCATTGCTATTTTTCTGGCCAAACCACCACCGCCAGCAGCACTACTTAATTGGCGGTTGTTCCTTTATTTTCACAAATGTGACAATCAACTTCTGGGCTGCTGCATTACTACTGCTGCAAAGGCATGGACAATGACGCCACCACCATGGCCGCTGCTACCAATTGGTGGCTACATCAAGCTGCCACTACTAGGCTACCACCGCAGCCAGGGCTACTTTCAAATCATCGGTCGGTTCTTTATTTCCACAATGGCGACAATCAACTTCCATTGCTACTTCTGTAAAGTTGTGGACGACCACGACAACCCTGTGGTTGCTGCTGGCAAACCGATAGTACATGGGGCAAATTCTTAGTATTTCATGCTCTCACAGAGTGACTGGCACTGCTATCAATTGACAAGCAATCACAACTAGTAGCACGACACCTACTCTGCTATTGCTGGTGAGTAGCCAGTTGCAATACTACTACTGGCAGTAGTGCTTGCCCTATATTGCTTTAACTCTACTAGTATATTACCACCAAATTGATAGTTGGACACGTGCTTCTGCTGCATTTGTTTGAGCACCGCCGCCTTCGGGGTAGTATTAGTACTGCTAACAGTAGTGTCATCTCGTTCTAGCAGCATGAAACCGTAGTAGTATTATGATCCCTAGCAGACAAAAGTTAGTTTAAATAATCCATTCAATACTGGTATAGCCCTACTTTAGCACAAGGGGGCACCAAATATGATGTTGTCGACGACTCCTACTATGAGAGACGCCTACTGTCCTATTTGTTTTTTGCAGGCACCTTGGCGGCAACCTGACGCAAAATTGACAATGGGTGCAAGCACAGAGCTCGGTTTCATTGTTGCCGTCCAAGTGCAGACTTACAATAGAGTTGATGATCTCTAAATGACTGCATTGATCAAACAAGTCGACAGGTACGATTGACTGCTACTCGTACCGATCGATTGCTACTCGTGTGGGGGCAGAAAATTATACAGCTCGGACAAATTGATGTATAAATTTCCGAACATACCCACAGTAGCGGCATCCCACCGTGCAAATAACGTGGCATACTACTGCCGGGTAGTGCGGAAAAATATACACTTTCTGTATAATGGACTTGTATGACTAATGAAGTCGTGTATACAATTCCGACAGTCCTACCGGTACGAAGTATTGTAGTACGAGTACTTTACTGTGCCGATAGCTCACCAACCCATTCTACAGTAGTATTTGCCAATATTACTGTACATACATATGTGTGTTAGATAAAAATCTACCATACTATTTTAGGCGTTTACTGTTCGCATGTCGCGTACGATACCGCGGCACCGACCGTCAGAGCGCAAACGGTCGTGTCGCGTAGTTTTAGTGTGGTTTGGGTCACTTTTCTGCTTCTGCAGTTGCTTTGTTTCTTCTCTCTATTCCTTTGGCCTTGTGTCAAGGTTGTGCCATTCTATCGACAAGGAAGAGCAAGAGAGTAAAGGAAGGATTGATTCACTGCCGCCAGCTGCTATCTAGTCGATCGTAAAAGGGCTGGACGGCCTTATCTCCCGTCCAACGATAATAATAATAATATTATGGCTAACATGACAGAACCTTCCACGTCTGGCGTGGAAGGCGCAAATTCTATTGCTGCTGGGGCTTCCGAGACGGCGACGACGACAATGACGGCGCCGGCAAGCATGGAGGCGTCTACGGAGATTGTTTCTGCTTCCAATGAAGTGCTGATGATTGAAGAAGAAGACGGCGACGACGACGGCGTCTACGTCGATGATGACAACGACGACCATGCCTTGACGTCCTTCCACAATACTAATTTTCGCTGGTCCCCTTCCGCTCTAGCCTTTGCCAACACGACGCCCTGGCTAGCCCGTGTGTTATTTCCGACGCTGTGTTTGACGACTCATATTGTATTTTATTACGGTCAAACGGCGGACATGTGGAAATTACGGCTCGTGGCGAACATTGACGTTTGGGCTAACGCGACCGATTTTACCACCAAACAAACATTTAATTTGTTGGGCCTTGATTACAATCATCATTGGCTTTACGAAGAAGATCGAGATGTACAAACATTTACCTATTATTATGCCATTAACGAGCTATGGAAAGCCAAGGGAATTCCAGGAAAAATATTGCCACGAGTAGCAGCGGTATTGCTCATTGTCTTTTCGGGAGTTTGGCCTCACTTGAAACTGGTGTGGCTACAGGCTACGTGGTTTTTACGAAAACAAGCTAAAGGGCGGACAACGACATTACAGTGGCTAAGTACATTGGGCAAGTGGTCGTTGGCAGATGTACTAGTAGTGTGTGTCATGGTGGGGGTTCTAAATTTGGATTGGGTGGTGGATCCGGACGCCATTAAACATGGCCTGATTGAGGATTTGCCAGCTATTTTGGAAATTGTGGAATCACAATACGACGAGACGGGATTGTGCAACAAACTATTGAAGTTACATTGTGAACATCCCAAGAAAGCTACTACCCGTGCCAAATGTAAGGCTTGTACGAGTGTAGTGAATGAAGCTTATACTCGACCTGACTGGGCTCAATCGACCGGCAAGAGTCTGTTGAATGGAGTGGATACCAGTGGGGGTGGTATGGCGACGTTGCGTGTCGTGGGGATGCAAGGTATTTATGCGTTTTGTGGGGCAGTGATTGTTTCGATTTTGTTGAGTTTGATGGTGGATATTTTTGATCATCGAGCCAAACAACAATTGCGCAAACAGCAAGAACGAGAACGGGCTCTCATGGCGGTGAATCGTCCCGCAGTGGAAGAACAACAACCCGCACAAGAAGCATCCAGTCCAACCGCGCAAGAAAGCCTGCGAGAGCCGCTACTATCAGGGGATGCTGCTGGAACAACGCCGTTAGAGTTGGACTTTGGCGCAGCCGAGGATCAATCCTTCTTCGCCCGTGGCCGTCGGCCACCTCTGCATTTGTTTTCGTATCGATACTTTCTTACGGTCGTAGGAACAACTTTGCTAGTCATGGCAGCCGTCGATTGGAATACCATGGAACGCAAGGTCTTTGGTGCTGGTCCTCAAATGCTACATGATATTTTAGGTGTGGACTGGGAACGAAACTATTCCCTACGCAGTCTCATGTGGACTACTGGTGCACACGGAGGATGGGATTACATGTTGATGGGAACGTTTGGATTGTTTTGTGTGTTGGGGCCTGTCATTCGGGCCGTCTTGTTGATTGTCGTTGCCCTCTTGGATCGATGTAGGTTACCCGTGGAACCCGTGGCGAATCTAGTCAATTTTATCGGAGCATTTTGTTCCTGGGAGGTATTTGCTATTGCGATTGTCATGGTACAGATGCTCATGCCTTCCATCACTAATACAATTATACGAAACAAGGCGTGTGCGAAAATATCTGAGGACGGTTCTTGTCTTCAAGTGGAATTCAACATTTTACCTTGGACATTTTGGACCATGGTCGTCGGCGGAATCATGTTGGTTGCAGTTTCGTACGTGGCCGTTGGGCGAGGTACCAATCGGTCAACTACAACGGCGGCGGCGGCAGCACCGCTAGGGGCATTGACGACCACTGGTCTCTTGTCTAGAGTAATGCCTGCCAATCATGACTATGAACGCCTTCAGGGAGTCGGTCAGGAAACGAGTGAAAGTGTCGAGGGTGAACTACATGAACTGGTCTTTGAAACAAATCAAGTCTAATAGAGTTATGAATGAATGAACTTGGAGTTATGTCCTTCAGACGTGTATGCGAAGCTACAATACAATATATTTTGAAAAGTGGACGTTCATTCGAAAGATTCGCACAGCTGCACTTGTCTATAAAATGTAGTCATTAGTCTTTAGGCTCCAGCCACAAACCCGTATAGTTAAACCCAAGGCGTTCCTCGAGTTGGAACAAAGTCTTCCACCACAAATGCATAGCATGTAAGATGGGTTCCGTCGACTCACGGTATTGTTCCGGATGGGGGGTCTTCCAAGGCTTGCCATTTAGATCCCCACTACCCAAGAAATGGGCGTGGTCCAAATATGGGCCAATAACACAAGCTGCATGGATACAAGTGTTCACCGTGTCATCAAAGCGATAACGTCGCGTTGTCACATTTCCAAACGGATTGTTCTCGCTAGTAATGGGTTCCTCCCGCTCGACAATGGCGGTCCCATTTGGACCTGGACCGTAGTGAAGGAGCTTGTCCCGTAAAATTTGGGTTACGTTTCTCCGCACGAAACGAGTGTAATGGTAAAACAAGCCTTGATCACTGTTAGCCGCCAAAAAATCCCAGGTGGTGGCATTCACCTCACCATGTGCTGTAAGTGGTGAAATTCTATAGATGGGAGAACGGTCAGAGATGGCCACACCCCATCCATTTATTGGATCAAACCTTTTCTTCTCATAACCCCGCTCCAGCCTTTTCTGAATCAGATGTTCCACTTCGGCAAACCCATCCAGTGTGGGTTCCAACACGAAAAAGCCTCCATTCATTGGCACGCTTTTTGTTGCCAGAATAATGTTTGGCTTCATTCTTCCATTCTCGCTCATTTCAAAAAGATAGTCCAAGTTTACAAGAGGAATGGCATCGCAGTCCAGAAAGAGGACACGGCGATATTCTGTCATTTTCAGGATCTCGACTTTGTTCAAATTCGAAGCCAAAAAGCCTCCAAAGTCATCTGGGATGATCGGGCTAAAGTATCGAATCTTTACTCCCAATGTCGTCAACAATCTAGCATCTTCACTGGGAAGACGGTCGTGTCCCTTGACCAAAGAAATCAGGGCGACAATATCAGCCGTGGAACCAAAGCGATGAAAAAGTTCGGCAGCGACCATAATGTCTGCCAAGTAGGGCTTGTAAGCACCTCTAATCTGGGCCACCCCGTCGTCTCCAGGGTCGACACGAAACATCATGAAAGCATAAGCATAGGGAGACGATGTGTTACTGAAAATTGCATTGGCGAGTCTAGTAGTAGATTCGCCTGTGGGGTATTCGTTAAAGGGCCCTTCAGGATCGGCTTGAAAAGTCGTCGCGGTCCCCGTCCATTGACTGAGGACACCCTGCTCAAAATTTTCAAGGGCAACCAAAGAATGTTCGAGTTGATTCAATAGCGTTCCGACAGCAGCGGCATGCAATCTTACGAGTCTTGGGTGATGGATTCATTCCCACTTCTGGCGCCTTCAAACGACCAATACGACTATGAATCCCGCCAAGATTCGATTCGATTGAATCGACTTCAATCCTGTTTATTACAGAGGAGACGCGATCAGATAGCAATAGTGAAAGCAAGATGAGACGACAACACGAAGCATGACTGTGGTCTAGAATAGAATAGCTACTCTAGAGAGTTTGACAGCTAGAACAGGCACCATGCAGACTTCTTCAATCATCCTTTCCTCGTTGTTCTACTCCCCTACTAGGAGCTATTCTACTGCTGCTGTTGCAACCTTCCATCGTTATCCAAGGGTCAAGCGTCATGATGATGCCTTTGCCGCCAATCGGCATCTTTTATATGGAAACGCCCAGCCAGTTTCTTCTATCGACTCGCCGTCACTAATGGGTTACTATGATATGATTCACTGTATGATAGATACGTCATACGCATCCTTGGTTCGATTGGTGGCGCAAAATGTCCAGCAGATGGTGGCGCAAAATGTCCAGCAGATGGTGGCGCAAAATGTCCAGTAGAGTACAGTAGTGTACATTCACGACTACCGGTAGACGTTCGGGGCGTTCCTTGATTATAAGACTTTTAGTTTCGGATGATTTTTTAAGGCGTGAACTTTTATGCCGCAAGTACACTTGAAAGGTATAATCTTCGATGAAAAGGGCTTTTCGCAATCAAAAAAGGCACTAATACTCGACGGAACCCCGATTTTATACCTCGGACAATCAGTTTATCAAAAATTCTGAATGCTTCGCTAAGTCTAAGTCTACGAAGAGCATTCGCTGCGCTAAATTCAACTACCACTATCGGCTCTTTGACACAAAAGAGGCTTCGACTCGGCTTCTCGCGCTAATGCCAATCATCTTAATTGTTTTTGCTTGTAGTCATTGCCATGAAGGCATTTTTTTAACCCCGACACTAAGTAGATGGATCTCACCGTGGAAGCCCGGCTCGGATGGTCTTCTCCTTCGATGCCGTTTGTGACGAAATCATCGTCAGACGGCGCGAACGGGAGAGGCGGAGAAGCTCTGCGACATGAGAAGCAAACGACGATCGGAAAGGTTGATGGATGGGGGCGAGACCATCGGTTTGGCCGTCAACCTCCTTCATGTAGTCTAGTTCTAACTAGTAGATGAACATGCAAGTTTGTAGAAAGTACAAGGAAGTAGAAACAGTGATTCGTCTACTAGTGGACTCTTTAAGTCTTCATGACTGATGGTAGTATGCTCTTTGTTCTTCTTTAACCGTTTATACATGTGGTTGAGCTGCTCCGGGAAAATGGCAGTGTGCTATATACTCTTGGATCTGACTCCTTCATCGTATCTTTTTAGAAAGAAAAGTTAGGAATTGAAGGTTGAATAGGAGCTGCCGAGGTAGTAACTTGGGGTCCAGCCGCAGCCTTTGGCTTCTTGTGAGAAGCACGAAGTTCCCACTCGAATCCAACTGATTCTAGTCTCTGGATTCGCTCCAAGTTCATGTTACTGGGCTTGCCATCCCAAAAAAGTTTGTATTGGCGGCGTTGGCACTTAACCCACGTGGCTAGTTGCGGGTTTTGTGGGTGATTCGAGGGCACATTGGCGTGTCCGTTTTCTTGTTGGTATTCCACCAGTTCTTGCCATCGCTCCAACCAGGCAGCACCGTGAGAGTCCCAGACAAAGCCGGCTTGTTCCAGAGCGACGATTCGTTCATCGGTCATGGTGCTGGGCTTGTTTTCAGCCTTGAGCTTGTATTGATATCGTTGGCGCTTGACCCATCGGGCTAGAGACGGATTCTCATCAAAGGTGTGGGGAACGCAGCAGTGGCCACGCTCCTTGCGGAACTGAAGGAGTTCCTCGAACTTCTCACTCCATTGCTCAGCTTGATAAGGGCGGAAGCGTCGTCCAGCGTCGTCTTCGTCTTCTTCCTCTACACACTGACGCTTGTTAGAAGGCATCATCATGTCCATCATGGGCTCAGGAGCGTCACGCTTAATGGCTGCCGAGGGGGTGGGAACAGGGGTTACTTGTTGAGGAACGTTAACTTGCTCGTCGTCCATGAAGATGTTCTCGATGCTCAAGACTTGATTGAGGGTGTCTTCAAGCAAATTCCTTCGGTTTTGTTCACGGGTGGGGAGAGGAACGGGCTCCATATCGAAGATATCATCGCTGGGGGGATCGAAGAGCGTATCATCCGCGAGTTCCGCAAGGACCTGAGAAGTGATATCTTCAGGACGCGCAGGTCGCTGGCCCGGGAAGAGACTGCTCATCATGGGCGGAGGAGGGGGGAAAGGTCGACCTTGCATCGCTTCTGCAGCGAAGAGAGACGTCGCCATGCCGAGCAACGAATCCTGGCCGAAGCCGCCCCAGGCGTTCTTCTTCTCAGGCGCCAGAGGGGACATTCCTCCCCCCATGTTAACAGACATGTAACTATTGCTATGAAGGTTATTCATTTCGAATGAATGCAGGTGAGAACAGAGCTGGGATGTAACAATCAATCAAGCCAAGCTTGCTGAAAGTGTTCAGGATCCAAATTATGATCGGTGAGAGGGGAGTTTCCTTTGCGTGGCAATTTGTCGTAGGAGGCGATCCCGCGCCCTTCGGTTGCTGCTGGAAGCAAACATCTCGTGCCTTGCCAAAACAGGTGGACCACCTTGAAGCTCGCACGATAAGCCGCGTATTCGGGAGCCTTCTCACGGTAGATATTCGGCGGGGCTCGGACAAGAAATTGGTAGAGGGTTCTCGCCGTTTTCGTACCTCTCTTACGTCGACAGTGGCAGTAGTGTTGGGGGTTCTCTATCTTTCAAGAGAGAGAACTAAGCGTCAAAATGTCAGAGTCACGATTCTTCTCCGCAAGAACCCCATCTGATTTTTAACCCCCTCGGAATAAGTAAAAACTGCTTGCGATAGTAAAGCAAGATCCAACATTAACTATTACGCCCCGAAAGCAATCGGCATATATAAGTAATTAGCGCATCTATCATGCTAAAGAAGCGTTCGATCGAGGTCCACCTTGAAGGGTTCTGAGCCATCGACGCTATCGATGACGGATAGGCGCTCAGGTCGAAATTGACATTTTTTCGACACCCGGGATAGACAAGCAACAGCCATTGCAAGACTTAAGATTAACGTTTGATCTCTTCGACTTCGACGGGGCCATGTACGTGGATCCAGGCGCCGAGTATCGCATGAGACAAAGAATTCGTTTTGATAGTACCTACGAACTCGAATTATCAAATGCGTCCTTTCTGTTTTCGCCACGTAGCAAGAAGCTATTATTGATATTTTCGATCCCGCCGCACTAAGAAACTTGCATGCATTATTAATATATATCATTAGTTCACGTCACGATGAGTCCCCGCCGCCAAGCCCAACGAAAGGCGAGATACGGTAGTTTGTTCTCGAAAGACAAAGTGCAGGGGCCTTGAGCTCGACCTCATAGTCCGTGACAGTGCTGCTACTCGGAGACGCTTTACCACTTCGCCCGGATAAGCAAGCAGGTAGGGGAAGTTCTTCTTGCTTGCTGCGTTTGGAGCTTTGCAGCAACTTTTGTCTTCTTTCGGTTTGCAGTCATGGCGAACAGGCCATATTTCATGGCACGCACCGCTCTCATTCTACAGTTATCACCTAAGAGGACAGTCCAGCTTTTGGCCTTGACGGCAAATCCTCTGCTTCAATTGCAATCCATCCTCCATCCGTCTATGATACACGTCCTGCAGCAACTGTTCAACGAGCCCATATTAACCCGCTAATTTCATGTTCTTGGCTTCAAAGAGTTCAGCATGGATGATGGTGGACACAATTGGAAAGCTATTTTTTATTCTCATCTTCCATGAGTTAGCATTGCGTGATGGTGGACGCAGCAATTCTCGGGTGATCGACAGCTTCATTTTGCGGAGAACTACCGGTAGTAACGGCGATCTTCGCCTTTTCGCTCGTGAACTCGGTGTTTGTCGGAGATCTTCCGAACATCAACTACCTCCTTATCACGTCGGCCAATGAATCTCCGACAAAACTTCGTGGCAGGCAGAGTCGCCCAGTAATACCGTTCAACCAAACCTCGTTCAGACTGGCGTTTGTGTGGCTTTGCCACGGATTTTAGAATACCGAGGAACCCAAAAACGTCCGAGCGATTCTCCAGGAACAATCCATGGAGGTTGGGCACGGAGTGGCTGACGGATGGGGATTGTTGATTCCTCACATAACCTCGCAACGAGCCACGAGAAACCTGATCTGCCACAAGAATATTGCAATAAATATGAACATGATCGTCGCCAACCTTGAATTGCTGAAGAACCACATGCAGGACATCAAAAGTAAGTGTTTTGTCTTGATGCTCGAAGTTCGAGAACTTTCTGCAGTGTCTCAATCGCAAGCGATGTCTTGTTGGATCCTTCCTAGGAGAGCGACGAGGAAATGGTGATGACATTCCAAGCCTTTTGCGATTGATAAACCCCATCTGTGCATATTCCGCTCCAATTGAGGACCAGGAACTTACTGTTGCAGCAGCTGGAGATATATTTTCCGCCTTTCAAAAAGATTTCAATGATGAACTACTCCAACCGATTACCGACGATATCTTCGACGACGAGGAAGTTGGCCTTGACGAAACTTTGAATCTGGAACCCACCCCTATCAAAGGAGAGACAGACGCACTCTCTGGAAGGCTCAATACCTGGATCAAGGCTGAAGAATGCTTCTCCTCGGAAAGCAGTGACGTACTGCTGAACAAGAAGCGAACGATAGACGAATTCTTCTCGAGTCAAGTCGGAGTCTCATCGCATTGATAAAACGCTTTCGTCAAAACGACAACGCTGTATTGTCTCTGACGATGAATGCAGCGATAGCGATCAAAGCTCAGGTCTCCTCTTATCGTTCCAGGAAGGCCAATGGTCGGAAAAGTTCAAAGAACTTTTGGAATTCAAGGCCAAACACGGCCACTGCCGTGTTCCACACTTTTTTCCGGAAAATCAGAGTTTGGCCCGGTGGGTGAAAAGACAACGATATCAGTTCAAAAGAAAGAGTCTCGGCGATACATCCACCATGACCGATGATCGCGTCGAAACTTTGAACCGTATCGGATTCATCTGGGACTCTCACAGCGTAGCATGGCAAGCTCGCATCAATGAACTACGCAAGTATCGCGAGATCCATGGCCATACCAATGTCCCTGGTAGCTATGCACCTAGCCCTCAACTGGTAACGTGGGTGAAATGCCAAAGAAGGCAGTACAAACTTCACATGGAAGGCAAACCGTCCAATATTTCGCCTTCTCGTATCGAAGACCTTGAAAAGCTCGGCTTTGAATGGACCGTCAGAACGGCGTAGTAGTCCGACAAGAAGGATGACGGAAGGCAGACAAATGCACATTGGCACATATCGGGAGCGATTTGCCCAACAAGCGTTAGCTTATGCTGGCTTGGGCAAGACGCCAAATAAGACATCAGGAAATGTTTTACACGGAAGGCAAAACAGCCAACATGTCGACTGCTCGAATCAAAAATTTCGAAGAGGGCCGAATGGAACAATGTATCATAGCTTTGTAGAATGGCCGACAAGAACGAGGGGCGAGTGAGCATACACAATCAACAATCTATCTTACATACTAAATCGAACTTGAGTATAATCCATCGTTGCCTACTACTAGTATTTTTAGTGCAAGTACTCGAGGACGACCTGGGGATCACCATTGGCTGTAGTATCATCGCAGTTCACCATAGCTTTATTGGTTTAATCTGCTGCTATACTCAGGAGTTAGGTCCGCCACTAGTACTATCTTTGTAACACACTACCTGCTGCTATTGCTGTGGTACTTTCTTCCTCCGAGTCGAACGGGCAGGGTAGGGAGTGCTTGGAACAAAGATGAACATTCTTTCCAAAACAAGGACATACTCAAACGCCTTAGCGATTATGTGGTCGATTGACGCCAATTGCACCTCGTCCTTGAAAACGACGGTCGCTACTAGAATCGCACCACCTCAGTGGTAGGAGTTCAAGATGGAAATAACTATCTGTAAATCACCGTGCCGAACGAGAGGTGGCAATGCGAAAGAACTGTTCCCTGCTGTAGGGTCGACAAAGGGATCAGGTTACTCTGTTGCACATCCACCAGTCTGCGGTAGGAGTTTGTGCGGACAAAAGAACAAGGCTGCGATTCTGTGAAGCGAAACGATCCCCTATTATAGTGTTTGCACCTTATGACGGAGTTTTCCAGTAATGGCACCGGCCGCTAGCCAGTACCTGGTAGTAGCAAGAGGCCATTCGCGGACTTTTCGCCATTGAAGTTTGATGTTGCAGTCGTCGCTCTCTTGCGTGGTTTCGCATTGGGGGTTTCGCTCTGTGGTGGCAACCTTTTGTCGTTTGTTAATTCGGGGTGGAGTAATCCTTGGACCCTTGGCCGTGCATGCGGTTAGTTCCGAGCCGGACCAGCCCCGAGGATGGACGTGCGATTTCGATCTACCGGTACATCTTTCGGTCGGTGGGACAGGCGATCGCGCAAACTTCCCGACACAATTTGTCTTTGGGGATTCCCTTCCGCTCGGAAAAGCTCTTACCTGGTATGACGTGTCCCGTTCTTCGGATTTTCCCGGGTCATTCTATTGTCGGCGAATCCAATGGTGTCTTCGGATGAAGTTTTACATAGGTACAACAGCTTGAAGATTTGGCCGTCGGAGAGATTTTCACGCATAAGACGCGCTTTCGGATTAAAATGCTCGCGTTTCGTCCATAATAACCATAGGGGTACGTTAGTTACCGGTAGCTTGTCTGGAATGTCTTGGGAAGCTCAAAGAGTTGGGAACTTGTGAGAAATAAGCCTTCTGAATTGTTAAATTCCCCATTATGTTCAGGGCGCGTTACTTTTGACTGCGCCTCCGATCAAAATGTGCGAATGCGAAGAAGTTTTTGACTAAGCCCACGAGATGCCGCTGTACGAAATGTACCTGAATTAAGACACAAAATTTCATAAGAGAACCCCGAGAGTTCCACGCAATTCCTCTTTCCATTGGGGGGCATCGGGTTGTTGCGAGGCGTAGTGTAATGTATCGCAATATGTGTTGGTTGGTCGTAAAAGGCTTTTCTCGGCGTTTACGCGGCAGTGGCGTGTTGTTTGAGCCACCTACCATCATGGAAAATAACGCGTCTCATCGCGGCACCCACTTTTCTTTGAGTCTCCATAAACGCACACTTACAAACCCTATCTTTGCATCTTGTCCATGATGAACATGATGAATAGCAGAGGCGGGGCGCCGCCGAATCCGGCCCGTATCCTTAACATGGCGCTTTCTCAGCAGCGTCAACAACAAATGAACTTCCGGGCTCATCAGGAACGCTATCTGGGGAACAATCCTAACCGTCAGCCTTCCGAGGATGATTTGTTCGAAATGGCGTCGATGCTGATGGATGACCCCGCACAACCCAACAATTTGCAAAGTACTAGCTGGAACGGTCTTGACAGTGACATGGGGTCGATGATGGTTGTTAACCGGGTCATTACTCCTTCTAACTCTTCCATGATGCAGCAACTTAACGGCTTCATTCCAGGGGAGTCGCCGCAGGCATTTCTGTCCAATGGTGGGATGATGCCCCAGCAGCAGCAAATAAGCAATACCTATATCCAACAGCCTCAAATGGCCCAGCAGCGATCTTCTCCAACGAATGTGAGTGATTCGGATCTCTTTGATGATGATGAGCTCGACATGGTACTGGGGGGAGAATCAGAAGAAGGCCTTCCCCAGAAGAAGACGGCACCCCGCAATAACAATAGCAAACCCAAGGCGCTCAAGAATCAACCAGGAACACTCCTGGAGTCCCCCGCAACTGTTACTCCGGAAACATCCCAGCGTGACGCTCATTCGTCCACGAAGAACCGTTCCGCTCTTACGGACAATATGCTTCCCGAGAAGACCCTGGAAGAAATGCTTCGGCAATCATCGTCATCGAAGAAGAAACAATCTGCTTCCGATGAAGAAAATCAAGATGAATGGTGCTTGATTGACTTTGGAGACGATGATGTTGAAGCACCTGGTTCCTGCAAACTGACTAAACGAAAATCGTTTGAAGATTTGTTGCCGGACGATGAAAACGATGCACCCAAGAATAAGAAGAAAAAGAACCAATCATGAAGAGGAGGGTCATGATGATACAATACTATATTTGCTATCCTCCGCCAGGTATGTAGAACTCCGAAACTTGCGACAGCCAAGTTCGTTTGTAAAAGTATTAACACATTTTAGAACAACAGGATATTCTTTGTTGAGGCTTCTATCTGATTGATGAGATTCTAGTACGGCAACACCACCTACTAGAGTGGCAATCTCTCCGTGGCTAAAGGGCCCTCATAATGCCAAACTAGCTTCGGTGGCGTTCTATGGCATAT
>CATOAN010000031.1:0-12352 GCA_951394045.1 Nitzschia sp. DOCU1 | reverse complement strand
CTTTCAGGAGCTTTTTGCAGAATACATGGACGTTGCAGAACCAGATGAAATTCGAACTTTGGCTTCGAGCGTAGCCGATCACTCGATTCACTTGCTGTCCACTCGAGCAGGGGCTCGGGTGGTGGCGGCGTGTGCATCATATGGTACTCCGAAGGATCGAAAACGTATTTGCAAGAGTTTGAAGGGCTACGCGGCCTCGTCGCTTCTCCACCGAGATGCGTACTTGGCCTTGCTTCGTTTGATACAAGTGACCGATGATACCGTATCTATCAACAAAAGTGTGTTCAATGAAATTCTAACCGCTCCCAAGGATGCGGAAGACAAGGCATCGCCTATGCTACAGCTAGCTCTCAGCGAGTCAGCGTCGAAAATGTTCTTGTTGGTGTTGGTTGATGACGATGAGGCTCGATCAAAGTATTTCGATCCGTACGAACGAAGTATCCTTGAAATAGAAGCTACAGTGAAAGAGAATGTCAAGGAGGTTTCCACGTCGAAGAAGGATCCAGCTTTGCGCCGGGAAGAATTGTTCAAATACCTTGAGAAAGAGCTCGAGGAACTTTGCACCAAACACGCGCTCGAGTTGGTCAAATCGCTTCCTGGATCGCGAGTCATCAAAGAATTCTACAACCGAACAGGATCCAAAGGAGTGGCAGAAGCTGTGGTGAAAATCTGCGAGACTGAACTGGCAACGGATAATGGCAATCTTTTTGAAGATTCCGTAGGTCATCGCACCATCAAGAATTTGATTTTGTGTGACGTGGAAAGAAAAGATGCCGTTTTCTCTTCACTCTTGTTTGAGAGGTTTGCTGACCAGCTGGCGTCAGTGGTGGAATCGAATCGGGGGGCTTTCGTTGTGTCTGCACTCTTCCAAGTCCCAAGTCTCAAGCACAAAGTCACCAACAAGTTGAAGCCACTGAAGAAGATCTTAAAAGAAGCAAGCGGGGGCGAAGGCCCTACTGCTGGCTACGAGGCTTTGATTAAGGCCTTGACTTCGTAGAAACCTCTTTCATTGTACGCTACAGATCTTTACTATGCTTGACAGTAGAAATGCACTTCAAATACTGTTACTCTGCCAGCCATATACTCGCGCCTGGTCCATTCTGGCAACGCGTACTTGATAGTTACCCGTCGTTAGGTAGCTAGCCCCACTTCTCTGCTTTACAACGAGATAACGAAGCGATTCCAAATAGAGGGGAACTTCAATTGTGCATCCCCAGTTTCCCCCTAACTAATTTAGCTTTTTCCGAGAGAGGCTGGCTTGTACACGCCGGGTGGTCTTGTCCCGCCATCCGTTGCCTAAATAGGCCATCGACTCTGGGCAAGAGACCGCAGTGTCCCGAAAATGTTGGTGTCAAAAGTTTGGGTGGCGAAGACACCCATCTGAAATTTCATAGCAAAAGGCTCCCGTTCCATCAACATGTCTGCAGCTGGTGGCCCACTGCGTGTCTTAGAATCCAATCCGACTTGTGGTGCAGGGATGAGTTCTCGGTGGTGGCCAATGCTGCCCAGCTGGTGTCATTGGACTCTCTAGGAGATGTGGTTATTACAGGAACTGGTTGGTATCTCCTATTAGCTAACATTACATCTATTAGCTCGCTCTACTAGTTGTTGTAGGGTCGAGTAGAGACGGGATCGCCTGTTCCTTCCTCGATGCTACCAACGAACAACGGTGGAACGGCAGCTACTGCTAACGAACCTGTATTGCAGCATGTAAAGCTGGGAAAAGGAGTCGTATTGCACTGATTAGCCAGGCGACAGGGCCATGCTGCAACCTGCTAGAAAAGCGGACTATCGGCGGTTTGAGCTAGTTGCAAAAGGAGCCTCAGCTGCGAAAGGCTGAAAGCCGAGGCCCATTCCGCCCTCCGACCATGAACACAAAACTAATTGTTACGACGAAGGCTAGAGAAGGAGATAGCACATAATAAGAAGAATGGCGATTTGTCTACTAAAGACCTTACAACTTGCGAGTATGTAGCGACACATGGTGTGCGTGTGCAAATAGCAGCTTAACAAAACACATGGATGATGGCCATCCACGTATGTAGCAGAATTAGCGTGCGAGAGTGCCTGTCCTTGAGGAAGGCACCACGACTAGCAATGGAAGAACAGCTCATCGAGACCTGTTTCTCCACGTCGTGGCTGCAACCGTATTGTGGGTAGATCTTGATGGTTCTTGGTCCTGTTTACTAATCTCAAACCAGGCAAACGGAGAGTGTCACCTGGTGATCCGCATACGGAGACACGATCTTCGTCGAAGATTGATGACCTTGGCGGGGGTGGTGCCGTGAGGATGGGTGAAATGCGTAGAGACACCACCGAGCGAGGTGTGGAAGGGGCGGGGGAAAGCTGTTCTGAGCTCATTGTCTTGACCAATGACAGGTGATGGGTTTGACGGGAGATTTCTGCTGGAGTAGGAATTATGATGCTGGTGCAGAGGACGGATGATAGGATATGGTTTCTCGTTTGTGGTTGCATTGATGCCAATCCCCCCGTCAAGGCGAGCGAATCTGCCTGCCACTGGGAGGTGCATGACATAATTGAAGTTTGGGCACGATGTCACCGCCAAAACAACGACAAAGGAGAACAAATCAAATTATTTTAGAACGCAATGGATATCCAATCAACAAGACGTAGGGAATGTTCTTTTGACAGTCTGACCACGTATTGTGAACATACCATAAGTATGAAACGGCGAAGAAGGATGGTGTCCTGGCGACAGAAATTCAAGCATGCAGACTCGATTATGGCCTACCTGGTAGTCGGACGGGTACTGTACGATACGGTACATAATGCGTTGGCGCGGTGATGTCAGTTGGTGTCACGCTCACCTCCGTCTATGAAATCAGAAGTTTTCGGCCAGTGTCACATCCCTTCCTTCGCTGTAAATGAAGAGGTCCAACACGTTTCATGTTTCTGTTCAAGTTGATGGTCTGGAGAATTGTATGATTCAGAATAACGGTCCAAACGCTCTATTGGATTTCGCAATGCCGACTATCGTCCGATTGTATTTGGGGGAGCAGGCCAGAAAGAGT
The DNA here is from genome assembly GCA_951394045.1 of Nitzschia sp. DOCU1. Lineage (NCBI taxonomy): Eukaryota > Bacillariophyta > Bacillariophyceae > Bacillariales > Bacillariaceae > Nitzschia > Nitzschia sp. DOCU1. The sequence goes on along the minus strand of CATOAN010000031.1, from coordinate 9,320 downwards.
GATGAAAATCGAATGAGAGGACCAAAATGACCAATGGGATCACAACACATAGTACTTTTAGCTTCTACTCTGGTTACTACTAGCTAGTAGTAGAACAACCCTGTCATTATTGGAATAATTTTCACTTTAAAGGCTAAATCGGGAAGCCTCCTTGCACTATGTGTTATCGTAAAGAGTGGCGAGCTTCGTGGTGTATAAACGTATAGTAAACGCCTTTAAACTGGCAGTGGGCACTGACGATTTCATTCTCGATTTCTTGGCGGGCGTTTCCTTCCCATGTACTCGTATTTTGAACCCAAAGTAGATCATGGTCGACAATTGTCTTGAAATCAATTGACACCATTTAATGAACGAAAATCCTGGGAATTGACGTCGCGGCAGAGCTGTCAGCCGTCGTAGTATAAGAACCCGCCAGTACAAACCCGCCGATAGACACCCATCAGCAGCAACAACCGGCCATGATTACCGAGGAGGAATATTTCACCCTCATGGTGTAAGAGAGCACATCTCAGTCTTCACAACAAAATTTTAAGAAATAACGGCGGTCATTGTAGTGATATTGATGCTCGGTGGCAACATCTTCGTCTGCGCCAGCAATGTTGTTGCAAATGAAACAACGGCACGCTTTTGCGACTACTTTCTTGCTTTGATCCATTCGACCACTTATTTGAAACGAATCACACTTCCAGCCCGTTTTTTATCAAAGGAAACTATGCCCTTTGACCAACTGTTCCTTATGTAAGACACTGCCCTATAACATGTTTGGTTGCGAGTCTTATTCGATCGATCTTGCAACCTTGTCTTGCTTCCTTGTAATTCCAAAACTCGCTTTCCAATGGCGTCACTTACTACGAGAGCTCTGTTACAGGGTCTGCAACCCAAGACAGGACGATGCGGCATGGGTCGCTGGACGAAGCAAGCGTCGTCGTGGAAAAGTCGGTCATTGACAGCATCACGTCATCGCATGTTCTCTGCGGCTTCACTATCCGATGACGGTGAATTGATGCCACGTGCAGTGATTTCCCCCGTTACTCAGTTTACTGAAGATGAAGAAATGATCCGGGGATGCCGTTCGTTCCTGGGCGGCCACCGAATTGCAGCCTGTTGTGCGAGAAATGGACAACAAGGCAAAGCTACGACCAGAAATTCTGGCCAGTCTCTTTGCACAGGGCTTCATGGGCATGGAGATTCCCGAAAAATATGGAGGATCAGGCTTGAGCTTCACAAGTGCCTGTCTAGTCGTGGAGGAGATTTCTCGAGTGGATCCTTCCGTGTCGATAATGGTGGACATTCACAATACGCTTACTAACAATGCGGTGCGTTTCTGGGGTTCTCCAGAACTTCAAGAGTATTGGCTGCCCCGATTGGCGACTTCCACCGTCTCGAGCTTTTGTCTGTCTGAAGCGGGAAGTGGGAGCGATGCCTTTGCTATGAAGACGACAGCGGAACGATCGGCTGACGGTTCTTACTATACGCTGAATGGATCCAAGTTGTGGATATCCAATGCCAAGGAGGCAGGCGTGTTCCTTGTCTTCCGCAAATGTATCCTTGGGGCGTCTGGTTTACCTTGGTGGATGCGAGTGGATCGGTCGAATATACCTTTGTGGCACAATTGCATTTGAATCCCTTTGGAGACCATGCCAAGTTCATGCAAGGATCCATTGTGAGACAAACACTGCTAGGAGGTCAGGGAGTGGAAGATGTCATTCAAGATGATCCATTGGTGAGACGTCGACGACCATGGTTTCGTCCTGTCGTGGGACAGTTTTCGGGGCGTGGAAAGTAATAGTAATAGTACATGTAGATCTTGATCTATTTTGAAATTCTTTAAGCGAGGACAGTATGGTATGATTACATAGCCTAATGTTGCTGCGCTTCTTGCCCAAAGCCCCTCGGTGAAGCCGCCCCCCTATCACGGGTAGCTAGCTACTTACTAGGTAGAGATAGTTTGTCGCAACCCTCTACAACTGTACTCGAATACATACACTATAGAAGACAGTTGTCTTTCCTGTCGGCTTTGTCGGGAGGTCATCCGCCCTATATTTTAGTAGGAATAGTGGTGCTTTCGAGCCAGTTTCGGCATCGACGCGAAGTCAAATCGGGTTGGGTCGGGTCGGTCGGCGTGCGTTAGTACCAAAGATACGTGTCTATGTTACCAGGTACATAGTATGATGGGTTGTGACCGCTACTACTGTACTTTTTCGCTCTATTGATCGTCTCATTGGAAAGAGCATTTGTTCCAAGTCAACGATGGTGAAGCTCACTTTTTGTTGTATTGTATCTAACTAGCAATGCATTAGTAGGAGCTTAAGATTGTAAACCCGGCCGATTCTTTTCAATGGTGAAACTGCGAATCGTCCTTCGAGGACGGACACCAAGAGACGTGGCTCCGGATGGCGATGTCGGTGGAAATGGCCGTGCTGCTGTCGCCCCATTGTCGTTGCATGGCAAAGTGTGGCTTGTCATGGCTATTTGCACCATGCTCTCGATTGGAAATCTGCGTGTGGACCGGACGTCAAAAATGATATATTCTTGGGATGAGGGGCCGCTTATTCAAGAACGGCCACTCGTCGATCCTGCAACGATCACACTAACTTCGATACGATCCGTCCACTTGGATCTGAAGCTCAACACACGCTACGAAGACTTGGGAATCGTTCATTTGCCCAGCAACGACACAAATGCTTCATTAGCACAGCAGCATTTCCACTATCTCTCTCAGCAACCAGTGACGTCACAATTTCCTTGGCCGAACCTGACTACTCTGGCACATGCTGAAGGAGGTTTTGATGCTGGCTATCGGAATCAAATCATATACTTCACAATGGCGGTCTTTGAAGCATCGCAACTAGGACACGGGCAGCTTCTATTACCAAGTTTTGCAATAGACGACCATTTGGGGACCAATCAGCCCATTCCCTTTGCCATGATATGGGATGTGGGTCATTGGAATAAGCACTATCCCGATTTGCCTCGACTAGTGGACTACGATCCCATCCTACACAGTCAATTCATCCTGAATGAACGCCCTCCTTGGAGACGCAACGGACTAGGACATTATGAATCTAGAGACGGGAGTCTCGTCACGAACGAACCTGTCCGTCCACACTCCTTTTACCATCGGAAGCCGGAGTTACTATATTCCTACAAAATGTACGTCAACGGTAAAGGCTCATTTGTGGGAGCGGGCGGTGGACGAAATCACATGGATATACTTATCCAACGTGGGGCGCTTCGTCCACATCGCACAATGCAAGCAATCATTGACAAAAAGAAGGCCATTCTCCAGCAAACGACTTCCACAACAACGTTGGCGAATAGCAGCACGACCAGTCCTGAAACTCGTTTGGGCTACATGTATCTTCATGCTCGCGTGGAACCCGATATGCAACGCCACATGTACTGCCGAGACAAGAAAGTGAGAAATCTTACCGACATTTTTCAATTCCTCGAGAACAAGTGGCCTGATCCTCCCTGCTCGAAACTAATGATTGCCATGAATCGGCCCCTGTTGGAACAAGAAGGAAATGCTTCTATTATTCGGAATCAGCTTGCCGCCCACAATCTACAAGCTTTGAATCGAGCTCGAGTGCATGGACTGTGGAATGGACGTGTTAAAACCTACGAGTTTGGCACGGCGTCCATAGCAGCGGGCAGCATTTACCAAGATACACCAGGGACACCTGGCGCTGTGTTGAACTTTTTTCTTGGCGTGGATTCGCAGATCTTTGTGGGGACCGAAGTTTCCACATTTTCGGTGGACGTGATGTCAACGAGATTCTTCCGAGGCAACAAAGAAAATTACAAGTTTCTTCCAGAAGGAATTTTCGACTGGACGCCACCGGAATTGGAAAATCCAGAGCCATTTGGTTGTTGAAGGGAGGGGTCTCGACATGGCAATCAATGGGGCTTTTTCGTCTCTGTGTGTAAAAGGACCGCAGACCCTGCCGGACAATACACAAGAGATGTCTATTCCTTCCCAAAAGCCAACTGTTGTTCTTTCTCTAGCTAGCAAGTAGAGTAGAGTACGGGGGACAAGGTCGTGGTTGTAAATGCCACCTTCACAACTAGCTTCTATTCAGCCAAGACCAAGCGTTTTATGGTAGACCAAGGTAATATTAAGGTGTATGAATTCGCTCGTTGGAACAATCTCTGAGTTGAAAAGAAATTTGCGTTTCCTCTGTGGTGCAGCAGCTTGGCTCGTTCTTGAATTCGCTTGGCGAGATTGACGTCCTAGTTGGCAATTGTCGTTCTGCCAACGAAGAGGGTTGTCAAAGTAGCAGCTGACTGGAAAGTGAGTACTCTACGCTTGTTTTGCTCGTCTGTAATAGAAAGCCATGCCGTCGAACAATCGATGACTGTCAAAAAACCAAATCTAGTCGATCCAGTCGACGAAGTTTGGCTGGCGTGCGCGACCTCACGCAAGCAGACAGACGACGAGAGTTGAGAGAGAGTCATCGTTACAAGAACTACCCCAAACTATGGGCCAACGCATCCAAAGTCGATCAATAGGCGAAAAATGGAAATTGAATACCATGCAATCGACAAGCATCGACAAGAACATGCATAGACGTGGGGAACGTTCCTCTAATCCCCAAAACTTGAGTATTCTAGTTCGACGTTTCCTTCCCTCCATATTTGGTACAGTACTCGTACCTGTCCCAGGCTTCTTTCACTGTCCAACATACAAACTGAAAATTGGCATCGGCAGTTGCATCTTCCCCTCAAAACTTTGGACTTGCTGTTTATTGTGATAAAGCACTGTCACAATCCAACTTTGGTGAACTTGCTTCGGTGTTGTTGAGGAGTCGCTATACGCCGTCTTGAGAGCAAACAGTTTGCTCAAAAAGGAACTGGCGGCAAGGATCCATACCATGAAAATGAAAAACCACTTGATTGGTTCATCTAACAGCTTTTCGTCCGAGGACGACTCCTTGGATAGTCAGTCTGCTAATATTGTTGGACTGGGCGACCAGTCAGAGAATTCGTCAATCGACAGTAACCAAGGTCTCGGTATGTTTTCCAATGCTGCATTTTGGCTCCAAAGTGTCTCATGTACCACTGATGGTTTGTGTCTCCAAAAAGACGATTCGTTCAACACTTCGACCCCCACAAGAAAAGGTTCGAATGGGAGGGTGATCCCAAACACTCCGCTGGGCCTGATCGAAGAAGCATCTTCTAATATGGATTGTGATGAGTCTAGCGTGGGAAAAAGTTATCCATTGACATGTGATGATTCTCCAAGTTGTTCTAGCGATCAGCAAGTCCAATCTCCCTCGCTACGAACGCTCCTTGACGTCGAAGGATCTACCCAAAGCGGTCGGGCTAGACCTCCAAGAGCTCTCTTTCAAACCGATCTTCTTGAGACTCCTAAACGAAAGATTGAATGGAAATACCCAACTGAGTCCCCAAGCACTATGCACGCGATCCACAGCCGAATGCTTCCAGTCGAGAGTCCCAATTCCGCATCCCGTCGAACTTTGTTTGTGCTCCGACGCCCTGCGACGCCACCGAAAAAGGCAACAAAGAGTCCTGCCAAGAACAAAAGCCCCTTGAACGATGCATCTGCACGTAGCCGCAACGTATATGCAATCATGGCAGCAAGCCCACCCCATGCAATGCATCGTCGAAAGACTGTTCTCCCAGAAGCGCCAAAGTAAATCTTTTATAGAAAGTCAAGTAGACGTTTCTTGGCTCCTAGAGCGATACATTGGGCTGCTCATGAAGAACCGATTTAGTTTTTGCATGGTAAATCGGCTAGGATCAGCCTCTTTGCGATCTTGGCGCAAAAGATGTAGTGCAATTCGTAGACGGTCCTTATCGGCCAATGGCTCATCCAACGGGACCTTGGACTGGCAATGGACCCAACTCAAAAAATGATCTTTTCCATTCTCGGCGAGACAGGCGGCAATTATCTCACTAGGAATTCCCGACGACTTGTATAGCGTATCAGAAGTGCAATCGGGGCGGTAGATAGCGTCCACATCCCAAGATCCAAACTCGGGATGCAGAGCCAGCGGGAACGTCAATGGGCATGCTATCACCACCAACGCTAGTACCAACGCCACTGACCGATCTTTGCCTTGATTGCAATGTACTAGCACCCTGCGGCCTCGTCGTAGATGTTCAATGAGAAAATGTAGTCCGACCGGCATCCACCTTTCCAATTCGGTGCGATCTTTCTTTCCCTCGGCGACTGGCATTTGCAAATAAAAGTGCCCGTTCAAATGACATTGATCCATACCCTCGTATTCTTGGTCTGTCACATTGAGAACGGCATCGAAGCGTTCCCAACACTCTGGTGGTCGACCCTTTCGTCGACTTCCAATCCACAGCAAGAGGCTCCCAATTTGATCCGCGGAACCGTCATGTATTGGTTCACTAGAAGTAACATCGCCAACAGCAGCCCACGAATGCAATGCGTTTGCCGCTGAAACAATTCTATCGATTCGCTCGTCGACTTGATCCTCCGACAAATCTGGATCCATTAATTCGTGATGGTGCTTCCAAAACAACTCGGGTGTCAATTGTCGTGCCCAGGATTCTTGATCATCGGCCGCTCCAGAAACATAGTAGTACCCCCCTTGTTCTATCCACAAAACTTGATTCTTGCCTGTAGGGCCAAAGTTATAGGTCGAAGGATTGACACAAACTACCCACAAGTATGCATCGCGGACGTCGTCGTCCGATCCGGGCTCCAACCATTCCGTCCCCCCATTGGTAGCCCAAATGGGTCGAATGGGTTTCTTGAGGCATTGGATGAGTTGCTTTGGATTGACAATTGCTTTGCTTTGATACAATGTATCGACGTGTTGATCTAATAGAGCAGAAATGGCATCGTGCTCTCGAGAGGATACCAAAGAATGCGGCGTGTAGAGGCGCGTATCCCAAAAGTCTGGCTCTGTCTCTTCAAATTCGATTCGATATCTCACAACAACGCGATTCAATACACAGGCCCAAATCGGAATGGTTCGTGCAAAGCTATCCGGCAAGACTTTGCGGACAGAGGAGTCTACTAGGAAACATCCACCGTGTTCCGCCGATAGTTCCACCAAGGACAAATTCAATCGTTTAAAGCTGAAATTCCATGTCTCGCAGTGTCCATCGGTAGATTTGAAGTAACAGGAGCACCCACTCCTCCCGTCGGTAGAGGCCGTGGTGGGCGGGACATACCATGTTCCACAGCGCTCGTTTGCTAAAAGGGGCCAGTCGGCTGCTTTGGACCCAAGGTTGTGAGAAACAAATGGCTCCTCACGAAGGCTGGCGAGACAAGTGCTGCAATCTCGGTCGATTGATCGCAATCGATGACGAGCCCGATTGGCAATTTGTTTCTTTTTGGGGGGTTTCTTTGGCAGGTGGCCTGTACCACTTTCGTTCCACATCGTCAGAGTTGAGTTTTGGAAATTTAAAAAGGCGAAATCGTCATCTCCGTCTCCTGCTACTAGCCACTCTATTTCACATCCTTGGAGATGCGGCTGAAGGGTTCTTTAGAATGAAACGTTCAGGGCAAGTGTTATCATGCTATTGCATTACCGACGGTCTCCCATTTTCGACATATCTTCCTGCTTGGTGTTCCATGGTGGCAAAAGGCATCAACGACGCCGTTGACGTGTGCGGTTTTTTGTGTGGTGGAGAAGAGAGAGGCAAGATACGTGGGTCGGATTGGTCGTTTTCGCTTCTACAACACAGCTTGCACTGAAGGCGATGCTGGTGGTACTTCGTGCCGATTTTGGATGGGACTACGAGGACTGTTAATTACGATACTATTGCCCCTCGGCAGCGTTATACATTATGTTTGGTCGTGGGCTCTGTCGTCGAGTGTCTTCCGCTTTCAAGGTGAGGCATATATCAGCAGCCAGGGAAGTCCGAAATTACGTGGTTTGCCGTTCTACCATGGGTGGAAAAATGTTTTGCACGTGTTAGCTACTTAATAAGGCGTTTCCTCTAAAACGACCAACTCATTTAACCTTGCTACCGGTAGGAAGATTCGGGAGAAGAAACGATCAATTTGCTCTTTGAGCGGATAGATAAAGAGCACACAAAGATTTTGTTGAACCATTAATTCTCCTATGCTGACGGTACGGTGGCACCGCCATGCTTATCAAATTGCTCTCAGCATTATCCGCCTTCAGAAAGCTCACCGCCAGCCGCTATTGCCAAGGAAAGGTTTTGCAGTGGCAAACGAGTGAAGTTTGGTTGCTTCCTTACAGTTCATTTCGATTGACTTTCATCTTGAAAGTGCCGGATCGTTCTGGTGGGAAAGACGGCGAGGCTGTGAACCGTGGGCAAACAAGGGCGAGAGAGCCATGAAATACAATGGAGATCTTTACGCCGACTCCATCGAGGATATCTACCGAAATACGTTCTACACTCGTGAAAACAAAATTTTGGCCATCCTCCCCAAGCCCTTTGCCCTCCTCTCGATCTTCGGGTCAGTGTACATTTTGCGAGATATCCTTTCCTCCAAAGAGAAACGAAGGAAGATGTGCAACAAAATCATGCTGGGCCTCAGCGCGAGTGATGTTGTGTTTTCCACAATGATGTTCATTGGAACCTGGGCTGTCCCCAAGGGCCAGTCTTACGGCTCGGTGGGGAATTGGACGACGTGCACTGCTCAAGGATTCTTCAACGCATTTGCTGCGGTTGCCTCGCAGTTCTTCAACGCTACCCTGGCACTCTGCTATCTATTGATGGTCCGCTATGACTGGAAAGAGGAAAAGCTGATCAAAATACAGACGATTTTGCTTTTGTTTCCAGTGGCTATCGCCGTTCCGTTCACAGTGCCTAGCCTAATCTGGAAGGCTTACAATTTTAATGGCGTCAATGTCTGCGCAGGTATCAACCCGTACCCCCTGTGGTGCAACGAAGATGACATTCCATGTATACGAGGGGGCAAGCTGATTGAAGTCTTGTATCGAAATGGAAATATCTAGTACGCAGCATTAACACCGCAAATGTTCTGTGGATCTGTCATTTTGACTTCCATGTTCCTACTCTACTGGCACGTCCTGAAAAGGGAAAAGGCCAATGATCGCTACCGACTAGGAGATCGACGAAAGCCGCAGAATCGGACGTATTCCAATCGAGTTGCCATGCAGGGAATCTGTTACGTCTGGGCGTTCTTGTTGACGTGGTGCACTTGGATCGCTTTAGTGATTTTACTGATAAAAGGAGACGAAGTACCTTTCGGGTTACACATCGCTTCCATGGTACTTCAGCCGTTACAAGGGTTCTTCAACAGCATGGTCTACCTTCGGCCTAGATACATCCAGTACAGCAGCTACAAGGCGTTGGGCAGAACGGAACGACCTCGGGGCTGC
>CATOAN010000030.1:0-11641 GCA_951394045.1 Nitzschia sp. DOCU1 | reverse complement strand
TTCCATAGGGAAGCGGGTGCCATACCCCACAGAGACGCATAAATAGTTTAGTCATATTAGTCCTACACACTGGTAGTCTTAGTAGTCGTAGACGAACGGAGTCGTCCGCCGGACGGACGACGTACAGACGGCTAACGGACACGGACACGAACAAGCGGTGACGTCATCTCTGACGGCGCACCGACGCAACGATCAAAGGAGTCGTAGCGTTACACATGGAAGCGCTCTGTAGTATATTGCATAAGTGACATTCGACTAACCCATAGAGTCCCTTGCCAACGGCATGCCTACAATCTAAGTAGTAAATATTCATCGCCTAATAGAGCAGATGTATTTAGAGCAAGGAAATAATTCAGACCATGGGTGACGAGGAGTCATAGCTAGCCAAGACTAGGGACGCCTAGTTAGAAGGCGACGATACGAGGAATCGACATATCCGAATGAATAGAATATATGCGCGTTATTTACGCGTGGGGAAAGACGTTCACAAAATGAACGATCGGTCGCAAATATTTGAAAGACGAAAATCTTTCGTCTCGTCAATCTTGTTGTTGGAATGAATGCAAATAGATGTAACATAGGTCTCACAATTACTATTGTCTTCTACTTTTATTTCGTCAACCCCGGGATAGGGCATTGCCCTTCGTCGAATCCACCCTGCAGATCGCGACTACACGCGTTATCGACGCTTCTTCTTGAATGCGAGTGCCGACCGTATTGCTAGGACTTTTGAAGCAACGACTCAATATGCTCGCTCTGGCATCATTGAGGGACCAATCATGAACACCTTGAAGGCAGCGTTTCCGGCCTTGAACGTCCGACGTCGCAACGAACCTGTGGCTACTGACACTATCTACAGTGACGTGCCATCCATTGATGGAGGGTATCGCGCTGCCCAGTTTTTCTGTGGTATTGATACAAAATTCTCCGACATTTATGGCGTTATGACCAATGGGGACTTTATCTGTGTTCTCCAGGATAATGTCCGTCGCCGGGGAGCCATGGATACATTGGTCAGCGATCGAGCTAAGGCGGAAATAAGTAAGCGTGTGAAGGATTTGTTACGGCACTTGTGCATCGATGAGTGGCAAAGCGAGCCTCATCAGCACCAGCAAAACCCCGCTGAACGCCAATACAAACTAATTAAACGTGCTACCCAGCATGTCCTCAACATGACTAACGCTCCACCGTACTGTTGGCTCTTAGCCATGGAGTACGTTTGTTTCATCAACAACCGGTTGGCGCGAGGTATCCTTAATTGGCGTACGCCCTACGAAGCCCTATTGGGATATACGCCCGATATCAGCATGATTATCCGGTACGCGTTTTGGGATAAAGTTTTCGTGAAATGCATCGAAGCGCGGGGAGGGAATTTTCCTTCCGTCGGAGACGAAGTAGAGGGACGCTTCGTTGGTTTCAGCGAGACTGTAGGTCATCCAATGACGTACAAGATCCTGACTAGCGATACCAAACAGGTTATCTATCGCTCGCGCCTTCGCTTGGCGTCTACGGGCCCCAACCCATGAGCTACAGCAGATGCTAACAGAGGAGAAGACGCTGTCCAGGAAGACGAGGCTCCAATGAACGGGGAGCCGGGCGATGCTGCTGACCCTAACGTCATGTTTGATCCTGGTGGCCCGGATCCAGAGGTAGACCCTACGCTACCAGACCTAATTCAACGCAACGATCGGCCCATGGCCATCATTGATCCTGAGGACCTTATTGGGCGAACTTATTTGTCCATACCTGCTGAAGACGGGACCCGCCTACGCTTACGCATCATCGAAGCCCTAGACGCGATTGACGATCGCACAAGGAATGACGAAGCTGTCCTACGTTTCCGAGCGACCAGTTCCGATGGCGCCTACGACGAAATCATCAGCTACAACCAGATTTTGGATAAGCTGGAGGACGCCGACGGCACGGACGAAGTTTGGAAGTTCCGTTCCATCGATGGGCATCAAGGTCCCTTGACGAGGACAGACCCGAACTACAAGGGTTCAAAATGGAACGTCCGAGTTAATTGGGAAAACGGGGAGATCATGTATGAACCGCTCTCCATCATCTCCAAAAGCGACCCGGTCTCATGCGCGATCTACGCCAACGAGAACGACTTGTTACACCTTGACGGGTGGAAAAAGTTTGCCAAGCTCGCCAGGAGGCAGAAGACGCTTCTACGCCTCGCGAATCAGGCGAAACTGAAGTCGTTCAGGACCGCACCTCTCTTCAAGTTCGGAGTCGAAGTTCCCCGGAACCACGACCATGCCATGGAGCTAGACAAGAAGAACGGGAATGACCTTTGGCGCCAGGCTGAGCTCAAAGAACTCGCTCAGATTGATGACTACGAAACATTCACTGACTGTGGAAGGGGAGCTAGTCCTCGCGGCTATAAGCGTATCCGCTACCACATGGTGTACGATGTCAAGCATGATCTCCGACGCAAGGCACGCCTTGTGGCGAATGGAAACCAAGCACCCACACCGGTATCGAGTGTCTACTCAAGCGTGGTTTCGTTACGCGGTTTGAGAATTTGTCTGTTCCTTGCCGAACTTAACGACCTAGAAACGTGGACCACTGACATCGGGAACGCCTATCTAGAGGCAAAGACGGACGAGAAAGTCTATGTAGTAGCCGGCCCAGAGTTTGGGGAACGAGAAGGTCACACTTTGATCATCTCTAAAGCTATTTATGGATTGTACTCTAGCGGAAAAATGTGGTGGGAAAGACTTTCGGAGGTTCTGACGGAAATGGGTTTCAGTCCGTCGAAGGCTGAGTCGGACATTTGGATGCGGAAGTGTGATGATCATTATGAGTACATCGCGAGATACGTCGATGACCTCGCGATATCGTCACGATGGAACCAAGATATTATCAACGAGTTGACGAACAAGTACCGTTTTAAGTTGAAAGGTACCGGGCCAATAAGTTACCATCTTGGTGCCGATTTCTTTCGGGACAAGGACGGGGTCCTTTGCATGGCGCCGCGAAAATATATCGATCGTATGTGCGAGACATACAAGCGCCTGTTTGGTGAGAAACCGAAGCAGACTTACTATTCTCCGCTGCTCAAGGGCGACCATCCAGAGTTAGATGATTCCCCTGAACTTGATGCTGAAGGGATTAAAGTCTACCAGTCTCTCATTGGAGCGGCTCAATGGGTCATCTCACTTGGGCGTTTTGACATCGCAACCGCCGTAATGACGCTCTCGAGTTTTCGGGTTGCGCCGCGCGAGGGGCATTTAGAGCGCATCAAGCGCATCTACGGGTACCTCTCAAAAATGAGACACGGGGCTATTCGCTTCCGTACAGGTATTCCAGATTTCTCAGCGATTCAAGTTCCAGAATACTCTTGGGCTACGAGCGTCTATGGTGGCGTTGAGGAACTAACACCTCATGATGCACCAGAACCATTGGGAAAGCCCGTTCAAACCGCGACTTATTTCGATGCAAATTTATGTCACGACGTCACGACTGGAAAATCAGTGACTGGTATCCTACACCTCCTGAACCAGACGCCGATCGACTATTTCTCGAAGAAACAACCCTTGGTAGAGACAGCCACCTACGGCAGCGAGTTTATGTCCGCCCGACAAGCAACTGAGCAGGTAATGGATCTGAGAAACACCCTGAGATACCTGGGAGTGCCTCTCATCGGGAAGTCGTATATGTTTGGCGACAATAAGACCGTCTGCGACAGCGCGACCAAACCTGCCGCCAAGTTGACAAAACGTCATGTCATCTTGTCCTATCATCGAGTGAGAGAAGCAGTGGCAGCCGGCATCATTGCGCTACTCCACATCCCAGGTAAGCTGAACCCTGCCGACATTCTTTCGAAGGCATGGGGCTATAGCGATGTCTGGAAGATGCTTCGGGCAATCCTCTTCTGGGAAGGCGACACTGCTGACCTAGTTGAGATCGAGGAGGTTGGTGACTGAACAAGGATCGAAACGTTCGGGACCACGGGGAGTAATGAATTGGAGGCGGATAGGACCAGTTGGATCCCTCCGATTCGATGGATTCCTGGAGGACGTCACCGTCTGACGTCGTTGAAGGAAGCTATGACCGAGCGGACGGTTGCTTCGGTACAATGAATGGAAGCTAGAGACGTGGGAGTTCGACTGGGGATACGTAAGTGCTATGGGATGGTACTACGAATAGGGTGAGAGGTCTGAAATGACCGATTACTCAGGGAAACTGGCTATGGGGCACGGCTGGTGGGGGAACGAAGTAGTTTAGCACACAATCTCTTTAAAGTATAGTGCTACTATTACGTTGGGGAGATAGGCTCTTGAGCGAGTCGGATTAGCAGTAATCCAAACAGTTTCTAATTACTAACATCTCTCTTCTCTTTCTCTGTTTTGGTAAGGGATCTCTGTTCCTGAGCTAGCTCCCCATCGCTTAACTAGTAGTACGTGGCTTGAAAGCGCTTCGACGATTTAGCTTGGTTCATCGATGGCATGACTCGGGCGACTAACGTGTCCATTGGCAAAAGCGCGCGAAAAAGCGAGAGAGATGACATCACCGTAAAAACGAAAACATGGAAAAACCAGCCACTTTCCATGCCGCAGTCGGGTCTTCCAGGTCGTTTTCCATGCCCCATTTTCCCTGGTTTTTCCAATTTCTTCCGCGCGCGACCGAGCACACTTTCCAGGTCGTTTTCCAAATTTGACCAACACTTTCCCGTCTCCAACATGGAAAGCCGCTGACACTATCCAGTTCCTTTTCCATGTGGTAGACGTCACAAAATGGGGTGGGGGACAGGAGATGGTTCATCATTCCAAACACTTCCCTCCACCCCCATTTTGGTTAGGATTCGAATTCAAATTGCTACTTTCAGGCAACCACGAAGGACGAACTAACCTACACTGCTTCCTCCCTTGACCATGGTCCTCTCTAGATGAGACCTGCTAACTCATGTCTAGATCTGAATTAAACACTATTCATCCCAAAGATCAAACTAGTAGTAAGAAGCAGCCGCAGGTGCATCAACCTGACGACGGTTCCAATCCCATATTGTTTGATGCAAATGCTGCCCCCCGTTCTGGTGGCAATTTGAATAGCAAGGACATGACCAGTTTCTACTGCAATGGCGAAGGGTGATCAATGTAGTATCCCATGTACATTTCAATCAAAGCAATACCTGTCATAGCCATATTGATTGCCTTAAAGAAGGGACGACACCAATTTGTGTGAGGTCACAATAGCTTTCAAGCATTTTCTCCACTGTTTGTTCCACCAACATCTTTCAACTTACCTCATCCATGCATCTTCCACAAGAGTTAGAGGCACCCCCAACGAGTATCATCACCACAAACGAAAGAGTTCAATTGGCCCCCTCCACCATTATGCCACGACAATGCATCAATCAACCGATCGATCATGCAAATAACTTTGTCGAACGATGAAAACTGACAATTGTGAATACCACAAATAAAGGGGAAGACAGCACCACTCTGATACACAAAAGTCCGTGATCGTTCTGTTTTGAAAACAGGCCGGTGCGCCGGTCGCAATTCGCCGTGCCATCATCATTACCAGAATATCGGCCATGAATAATATAATCATCATTCGACGTCATTCCAATTTGGGGGTGTCTGGATGACGAAGCATTCGAATAGGACGACCAATCCGGTGACGTCGTTTTCCATGGGAGGACCGGGAAGTGGATTGGTTTTCCAGGCCCATGCGTTACTAGGGCTTATATAGGGCATATATGGGGAAGGCATAAAAGCGATTGCTTTAAATTCCGCGTTATTCTGAGTGCCTTGACAAGTATCGCTAAAACGACTTCGGGAGCACTTCGGGAGTACTTCGGGAGTACTTCGGGAAGGACTCAACTTCGGGAGGACTTCGGGATGACTTCGGGAACTCGTCTACCGTGCGCGCCAAAGCGATGACCGTGCGCGCCCAAACGAGCCAGTCCGACTGCAACAACAGACAATTTTCGAGTCAGCCGACCACATTCACATATTCGAAGCGGTTCGAGAAAACTGGGATGAAATGGAGTCAACACAAACAATGTGAAAGAGCCGCCATCACACAACGTTGCCTTTGGCCGCCGACGGGTCAAATAACAAAGCAGTAACATGTCAAACATCAACAACCAGAATGAAGACAATACGGATTGGAATAAGAGTCGTGCAAAAGCGGCTCTTATCAAAGCCATCAGGTGCGGTATTGTTCCCTTGAATTGGAGAGAGGTGAACAATGCTGGTAAACGCATGTCCCTTCGGGAAATCTATGATACTGTGGAGGGTTGCTCAAACTTTGACTACGACAAGTTTTCGAGACGACTCGCGGCTCTCCGGAAGAAGTTGGTGGAATTTGAGGAGCCAGAAGAACCCACCACCAAGTGGGCTCGCAGTCGAGCAAAAGACAACATCGTCCAGGCCCTTTTTGATGGTACAATTACCGCTGATACTCCTCTGGATGAGGTCTACGAGATTGAGGAAGTTGGAAACTACAAGCGATCGAAGCTAGAAGCTCGTTTCAAGAGCATTGTGGATGCAGTGGCAGCATCTACAAACAGGCGTAACAAGGATAAGGCGGCATTCGACGACTTTGCAAGTCGGTCGGTGCCCTCTCTTGTCTCGCATCTTGGCTACATTCAGTGGCAAGGCAGTGATGCTCAGGCCTGCCTGTTGGAGGATATAGCCAACAATAAGCATGAGGGGATTTCCAAGAAGGAACTCTGGCTTTCAAATCCAGAGTACTTTCAAAACTTCCCCTTGGATGTATTTCGGGATAAGTTTTGGCAGGAGATCCGCACCGCCAAATACAGCCACACCTTAAAGGTGAAAGGCAAGAAGAAGGTGGCTGACTGGAATTAGTATTATTAGAATAACAAGAATAGCTAGACTAACTGTTAGTACTACTATCAATAGTGCGCTCTAGTCATAGCGGGACGACAAGAGGATGCTGCTACCAGCGAGCAACGGCAAAATCGATTGATTCGCTTATCTTTCAAGCCAACGGCTCGAAGACCAATGCTTATCATTTCGTCTTCTGTATATACAACAGCACCCGCTGGAAGGCTTTCAAGGCTTTCATCGTCAGAAGATTCCATGATGATGATTTGTGTTGCGGAGGGCGGGATTGCGACTTTGTTGTGCGGCCAAGAATTTTGTGAAGAGTCACGATTCAAATGATCCAAAGATTGAATGTGGATGTCCACGAAACGTTTTCCAAACGCCTACAGTATTGGTAAAATGAGACCGGGATCGTATTTTCTGGTAGCCCGGCCACGCAGTCTACGTCATCATACCCCATCCAAAATTGGAGTATTTGACCCATAGGATAAGGCGAGCGGGAGTATGAAAATGCAACAAGGGTCTCATTTGCAGTCGTATAAATATTGATGGAAATGAGACCCTACCACGAGAAAAAAGCGCTACACTCCTAAAAATGAGACCCAGTAGCTAAAAATTAGAGTTGTGACTATGCGTTAGCTCGGCATCCTTCTTCTCAACCCCGAACCTTAGCAAAAGTAAAATACTACTATATTTAGCGTCGTCATTCATTGAATTCATGGACGACCATTTTATAGTATCATAGCTGCCTATTAGACTAGTAAGCTGAATCTAACGATGGCTATGGAGTTGCTCTACTACTAGAGCACAGAAAGGAAGAAGCAATCATGATATATTCCCTGACCATTTCTCTAGTTCTACATTGTGCGGGCGTCCCCATCTTGAGGCGTCCCAAGGCAAAATCGTGCTTGGCTAGCATTTGGGCCAGTCCGACGGAAGGTGGTTCGACTTGTTTGGAATCTCGTAAATGCCTCCCGCCGCTGTATCGTTCATGGCCAATCATGAGGACACCTCTCAGAAAGGTTCCTGTGGTTATAACAACGGCTCGAGCGGATATTTCTTGACTAGACGCATCCGCTTTTTGCACGACAACACCCCGGATGCGAGCCTGACGATTATGGGCCGGGACCTGATTGGTGGCTTCCATGGGAGCCATGGACTCGAGATTGTTATTGCTTATTGCCAACAGATTCGTCCAAAAGCAAATCCTGAGCACTCCCTTCCACTAGGTACAAATTGGAGACTTGGCGCAACTCACTTTGCATGGCAGCCTTGTACAAATCGCGATCCATTTGAGCTCTTGGTCCTCGCACTGCCGGTCCCTTGCATCGATTTAACAGTCGATAGTGGATTCCACCTTCATCGGCCATTCGTCCCATGAGTCCATCCAAGGCATCAATCTCACGTACAAGATGCCCCTTGCCAATGCCTCTAATACTAGGATTGCAGCTTAGCTCTCCAATGGTATCGAGGCGGCGTTGCGTGACGAGAGCCATTCTGGCGCCCGTTCGGGTGGATGCCGCCGCCGCATCACAACCATAGTCCACATGATCGTCTGTCGTATAAACTCGTAGAGCAGCAGATGACACTTGAGCTATTCTTGATAGTCTCGATAGGGGAGCCTGAAACGCCTGGGACAATCTTGTTAGTAGCCACAACATTGTCATCACCAGAGCACCTTGTTGCCAAGCTCTTCCACAGAAAATCCGATGCAACATGTCCCGCCGCGCTCCGATGCTGCCGACTGACGCGTCGTTGCGCGAGATGTGGTGTCGATGCGTAGTGTGTTGGGCGGTTACGTAGACTTTGTACTCAGGTCTACAGGGTCTCATGTACGGTCTTATTTTTTTAGGGTACGGTCACCCCTCCCTCGTTTATCACGCCTCCTCGACTAGTAAGGAAATTCATTGGCCATGTCACCTCGACCAGCATACAGACCGCGAAAACTCACCTTACGACCTGATTCTAGGACTTGACCTATTAGCCGAATTGAAGTTTGTACTCGATTTCGAGAAACGAACGATTTGATGGGGTGATAGCGAAGTCGAGATGAAGGAAAGTGGTGTTGTGACGGATCCACAGGCTCTACAGCTTCTGTACGAGATGTTTCAAGATGCCCCCGTTATCCAAGCGGCGGAAGAAGGATAAGCTAAGAGCCTCGACGCCGACTACTCCAAGGTTGAGATGGAAGAGTTTGTTGACTCACTCGACTACTTAACTAAGGAGCAACGAGACGAGCTCCGAGCTGAACTGAAGCAGCACCCTACACTATTCAGTGGCGGCTCAGGTAAACTTAAAATAGATCCTATTCGTCTAGAGTTAAAAGAAGGAGTAAAGCCGTATCATGCTAAGCCATTCAGCATTCCTCATGCGTACGAACAAAGGACGCGAAAAGAAATCAAACGATTCGAAAAACTTGGAATCTGGAAGCGTGTCAACCAATCCCCATGGACGGCCAGCACGTTCATTCAACCGAAGAAAACGGGCGATGTGCGTGTACTTACCGATTTTCAGAAACTTAACGAATATCTTGTGCGCAAGCTGCACCCACTGCCAAAGATCACCGAGTTATTGCAAAAACTCCAGGGCTTTAAATGGGCAATGGCTATTGACCTCAGCATGGGCTATTATCACAGTCCAATGGATAAGTACAGCCAAGGCCTCCTTGGTACTGTAATGCCGTGGGGCTTATATCAGTACCAGGTGCTGCCGATGGGTATATCCAATGCCCCTGATATTTTCCAAAGTATCATGATGCATCTCCTTGGTGACCTGGAGTATGTACAAGTATACATGGATGACATTTTGATAATGAGCAAAGGTACATTTAGCGACCATGTCGCAAAGCTCAAAGAGGTTCTTGCACGACTCGAACAAGCTGGGTTTCGCGCTAACGTACGCAAATGCAAATTTGCTGCCGACCGCGTTGAGTACCTAGGCTACGAGATTTCCCGTGACGGTATCCATCCCCAACCTAAGAAAGTGGAAGCGATACTCAAGATGCAGCCGCCGCAAACGAAGCAACAACTGAGACGTTTCTTAGGCATGGTAAATTACTACCGTGATATGTGGCGGAAGCGATCACACATACTGGCACCTCTAACGGCGTTATGTTCCAAGTCAGTCCCGTGGAAATGGACTCCCGAATGTAATAAATCATTCGAATCGATTAAGCGAGCAGTAGCGCGAGAGACGCTGTTGAACTTCCCTGACTTCAACAAAGAATTCCACATATATACGGATGCTAGCGATTATCAATTGGGCGCCGTAATTATGCAAGATGGCAAGCCATTGGCATTCTATAGTCTGAAGTTGAACTCCGCCCAAAAGAATTATACAACAGGTGAACAGGAACTGCTAAGTATAGTGGAGACGCTTAAGGAATTTAGGAATATTCTCCTTGGTCAACAGCTGGTTATACACGGACCACCTAAATATTCTGTACAACAAGATTCCGAGTTCCCGAGTGGTTCGCTGGCGTCTTCTGTTGGAAGAGTACAGTGCTAAGTTCGTGCATGTCAAAGGCAAAGACAATGTAGTCACGGACACGCTGTCGCGACACCCATATAGTGACCCAGATGAGGAGTCGACAGAGGATGTTCCCATTGGGAAACAAATGTCTTATTGTATGTCGCATCACCCAATCGATGACGACAACTACAAGATCTCCTACGCCAACCTCGTGACCGCGGAATATATTGCGGCAGAAGAAGGATTCGCACTGAGTCCAAAGGTAGTAGCATACTACAAAAACAAAGACCTCGATCTTTAGAATAGTAGCTCAGCATCCAAACAAGTACTAGACGAACTATAATAAAAGATAATGGATACTATAGTTGTACTAAGAAAATTGAATCTTTGTTGAGCAGAATATCTACCTGGATATTGCATTCTGTACCTTCGGTTAAGCAGTTGTTGATGCAGGATGGCATCGTTCAACATCCCACCTGAATTACTGAGCCATTGAGGATGTGCCCTCTTCGATAAAGAATTCGCTAGCACCCATAAATGAGTAGGATGAGTCATTTCATCGTTAGACCCATACAGTACAACTCCAAAACCAGTCACGAACTTGGGTCTAGTAGGAAACAATCTTTGCAAATCTTGATTTTTATTCCTGTGTAGAAGGCAAAATCGAAGAGGATAGCGACAACAGCGACGTCTCCCAGATCGAAGTCTTCCTATCAATGAAATGTTTTGAAGATCAATTCTGAAAGTAAAGGAAAAGTGAGGTCATGTTGTCTTTCAATGAAAGAAAAGAAGCATAGTTCAGTCCTACCTTCTTCTCCAGATCCTTTTCAAGGTATGATATTGTTCTTCTATCCTTCCCACAACAATGGTAGCTGTGATTTGACGTTGCGTTTGAATTAAAATTAGCATGTTAAGAAGGGAATCTGGTGGCTCTGGAGGCAGCGGTGGAAGAAACCACAATTGAACTGGAGGAGTTGGAGGATAAAGAAGACGAAACATTTGACGTCCTTCCCAGAACTCATCACGTTCTATCAAATGCTCATCAGGCTGCTGAAATCCAAGCCAAATCAACGTAGTATACATAGGCGGAGCATTCGATTGTTGGGAGTCCATTTTAATACACTCTTTCTTTTCTAATGAGATGGTTTCTTGATAGACACATTTTCCACAGCGTTGACTGTGCTAGAGCCCCAAATCAAAAGCGACGTCGTCTCTGTCATTGAGACTCCCCCATAGTCGTTATCCAGAAAGGAATGAATTGACTCCCGTAGCTGTCTGCATGTATCATTGCAAAAAACACTACGGCTACCAGTGCCAGAGCTACCGGTTCCAGTGTGTGACTTGCTGCCTCCATCTCCTCC
>CATOAN010000029.1:0-13912 GCA_951394045.1 Nitzschia sp. DOCU1 | reverse complement strand
CTCACTTCGACTATTATTTAGGCCCCGCGGTTCCTCCGATTCCTGCCACCAGCTAATAGCAGCAACACTCAGTAGTACTACTGTATATTGGGCATTTACTAATGACAGATGATAATATGTCGCAGATGACTATTGGATTACTGGTCCCGCCAGCGGTTTCACATTTCCCCCCTTCCATCATGCCGATATGAAACTTTGATTGGGTTTTGGGTCACCAGTCAGCATTGTCCTCAGGTTCTTCCGATGGCGACGCAGTTCAATTCGAGTCTAGGAGAATCATGTTGACCGGCGTTTCGGTGCTTCTTTCACTTCCATGTAGTAATATAAGCTTGTATGCAGTTTTGGCCGTCGTAGTAGTGCTGCTGCTGGTTGTATCATCCTGCTCGTCGGCATTCGTCCTCCCTAGCAATTCATAAAACATTGTTGATCTTGTACTCCTGCTGCCGAAGCAATACTTCTTGGGCTGCATAGTCATCATGACACTATCATCTGCAATGGTGGTGGACGTACGCTCCACAGACCACGATCCAAGCTCTGATACATTCTTGGAATCGCACTTTGCTAAACCCAGAAGCTTTCATTCACCTCGTCCTGCTGCTGTTGAGCGTCCATTTGCCCCGATGTCGTTCGACTCGAGGGACCATCTGCAACTCCTGAAGGGCGGATGGCGACATCGCACATTTGCTCGAGTGCTTCACAACACGCAGAATAGCTACTACAAATCCTTTGCATTCATGTTGATCTTGTGCACGCTGATTACCCCTGTCATAAGCTTCTTGACATACTCCGCCATCAAAAATCCGGATGACGCGTTCTTGGACTTCAAACAAACGACCATCAAAGTGGCAAACCTGGCCATTGTAGCTATCTCCGGCGCCAGAGAACTCCTACTCTTTGTTTTGGCCTTCAGGGTGATCAAAAAGAAATCGATCATATACCCCTTGACGGCGCACATCATTGTGTGGGCTGCGAATTTGGCAGTTTGGATCCGAATCCTGTACACGACCAGCTGGACTTCGGATGACATTTATATTCTGTCGATTGCCGGAATCATGAGTGGCATGCAGTTGAATACGTTTATGCTCCTCAATGCAATTTTCGACCCACTCATCAAGTCCACTCAAGGCGACACTTATCGATTCGACGACACTATTCCGTGCAGTACGGTGGAAAAGCTTATTGATGAATCGGATATTTCTCACCATCACAGTATCGTTCTCAAGGCAGAACTGGAATCTGTAGACTTTGATCGACAAGGCAAGCTCAATCACTTTAAGTTCTTTGAGTTCAACAATAAGTCAGCGCGGTGGTCAAAAGAGTGGTCTTTTACGGAAGAGGATGAAGACGAGCGTGTCCGCCTCCGAAGCTTGCTCGAGAAGCTTCAGTTCCACTCTTTGATGGACTTGGAAGCAAAGGATCAAGAATCGGAGAGTAGCACCGAGGAAGAGGACCAGATGGAGGACTCGGAAACCAGTGACGAGGAGCAAGGGAAACGAAACGGCGACAACAACAAGGCCAACGATCAAAAAGTACGCAAGGACTTTCATACGCCGCAAGAAGGTGTCGTTGAATGCCTCTTCCGTACTCTTGCACAACTGTTCGAGGGCCAGAAGCTCCGGGGATTCTTGTGGGTTCTCAATGTCTTTGCCATGGCACACTTGCAGTTCTGGTCCTTTTCTCTCACTGGAAATTTGCTCAACTTGGGCATTGCCGTCAATGATGGATTGGACAAGACGCATGAGCTCAATATGACTGTGGTACTTCTCGTGGGGGTGCTGACGTGTAATGTCTTGACGTTCTATGCCTCAGCTTGGCTGGTGGCTCGCCTCATTGCCAACGCCAAGGCAAGGCTTCAAGGAGAAATATCACTCCGCGTACTTTACTGCGGACCGGAATTTGAAGACAACTTCAGTCCTGGGGATCTTGGTTATGCGTTCGCAGGGAGCATGTCCAAAGTCGAGGCGTTGTGGGACGACCTTCAATTCAATCTTATGTTTCCGCTCGCGTCTCTGTTTTCGGCGGTACTTTTCTTTTCGTTGTTGGACATCGGATATGCCATGATCACGGTTGCTGCCATTCCGGTAGTGTTTTTGGTGCAAAAGGTACTCGGGAGGCGAGCCACGGTCGCATCCGACAGAGCCACACATTCAACCGGGTTGATCATGGGACGATTCCAGAATACGGTCGACATTCAAAAGGCATCCAAGTTGTACCAGAGCGAGAATTTCTTGTGGGATCGTCTCAACGAGCATTTGTACAAGTCAAGGGAGGACAACCGCACCAGTCTCTTGTGGGGAAACGTTTTTGGCGCGGCCTTCAACACCATTGCAGCCTACCTCGTCACTATCACTCTCGTGGTGCTGACCTATTCCTTGTCGACTGGCAAGATTTCAGCTGGAGACTTCGTGTCGTTGACATATTTCGTCAATGGAATCGTCAAGCCTCTGGAACAGCTGGGTCTCTTTGCCGGCCGCCTTGCGTCCTGGTCCGGAGCCATCCAAGATGTTGATGCGGTTCTAAGCTATGAGCCCAAGATTGACGGGAACGACGATGACAACGAAGAAGTGGTCAAGGATCAAGACAAGGATACTGTAGGTAACAACGTCAAGCCATTGTCCCTGAAGCGATCATTAGACATCGAGAACGTGGTTTTCAAGTATGGAGAAGACCAGCCGGCAGTTCTCAAGGGAGTCTCAGCCTCGATGCCTGCTGGAACGTACAACTGCATCTTCGGTCTGTCCGGCTGTGGCAAATCCACGTTGTTGACTCTTCTGGAAGGTTTCAATCAATGCACAGAGGGACGCATTTGCTTTGATGGCGTAGATATTGCTTCTGTTCCCGCGGACCAACTTCGTCAGAACCTTGGTGTAGTCTTCCAGGAGACGCACGTCCTGGATGGTTCCATTCTGGACAATATCGGCTTTGGCTATGACAAGCCGTTGGGTTCTTCTCAAACGAAAACGAAGGGAAAGATGGATACAGTACATCATGTCCCCTTCACTAAAGAACGGATCATTCAAGCTGCCAAGGATGCTCATATCCATGACTTTATCGAGACACTTCCACAGAAATATGACACAATCATTGGTGCCGAGGCTGACATCTCTCTGAGTGGTGGGCAGTTGCAGCGAGTCTGTGGGCTGGCGAGAGCGTTGCTCCGAAACCCGGCGCTTCTGATCTTGGATGAAGCAACGAGGTGAGCGATGAATAATTTCAAATCAAGATAAGACGGCGCTGTGATTTCATATACAAAGAACGATGCACTTACCTCTTTTTGTCTGATTCGTCCAGTGCGTTGGATAAAATTTCGGAGCAGGCCGTGGTCAATACCGTCTTGGCGCTTCGAGAGAAAGGGATGACAACCGTGAGTGTATCCCATCATCCCAACACGGCGCAAAATGCCGACAATATTTTGGTCTTGGACAGGGGTCTTGTCGGTCAGACCGGAACGTATCAAGAGCTTATGGAAGAGGGAGGGATTTTCGCGGATTTGGTGGCTGCAGGCGAGTAGTACACTAGCGACATTTTCCTTTAAATGATGTGCTGCTGTGTAAGGCGAATCCACAACTATCAACTTTGTAGATTTGCACTTTGTTGAAAACAGAGCCGTTCCCACACACAAATAGACCAGCAACAAGAACCATAGGTCGTGGAGCTCATGAAAGGCAATGTTGGACCCACTCTCAAAGTTATCCGCTATCAGCAGCCGCAGCAAGTAGAGGGCACTATGCTTTGGATTCGAAACCTTCGGCCTTGATACCCAGGCTCTGCAACGACGCGTCCACTCGGCCAAGGCTTGCTCGAATCCCTTCGGCCATGACTGTATCAAATGAAGATGCGCTTTAGAGAAGAAAATCAACTTTTCAACCATACCACTGCCTTTCAATCAAGAAAATTTCTACAGCAACGTTGTAGACTGGCAGCTGGAGTGGTGTCACCAACGTCACGGTGGTTGACAAGATTGATTAAACATTTTCCCACCCGTCGATATCCAAGCCACCACAGGAACATTTCAAACAAGCAAATATCGTATCGCCTGATGGCTTCTTCGTCGAGGCAAACGAGCTCACTATCACGAAGAGAACATCAGGCCCCGCCATGGTCATTTTGGTCGCCGGCCCGCAGCGTGACGAGCGTTTGCTGATTTGATTCCTTCCTCCACGTCTTCTTCGTTCATTCTTCACAACTCGACTTCTTCGAATGCAAACGACCACGAGGACTACAGGACGACGGCGTACCTGGTATCAGGTATGATACCGACCGTCCGTGGTCGCTCGTCCGTCGTCAGTCACGGGGCGCAAATGTATTCGACAAGTTGGAATAATCGGGAGGCGTATCGTACCGGCAATAGCTATGAAAGGCGCTTGACGTCAATCGATCACCTACTGCTATCCGGTAAATGGTTTGTTATAGTTACCGTAGTTCTTGACACATACATCGTGGTAGCAGTACAGTTAGGACGTTCGCATCCTAATAAAAGAGTGCAGTCCCTGCCGCTGCTAAACACTCCTGCGGTGTCCTCGTCTGCCCCCCCCCCCCCCCCCCCCCCATACAGAATGAAACTTGTTTGGATAGTAGTACTAGTGCACTCAGATGGTCCCCAAGGTCGTGACAACTGACTCATTCTAGCTTGGTCTTTGATGTTGGTTGGATTCTGCAATCCCCAGCTTTCTTCCCAACTCAGCTACGAGAAGCCCAACATGAAGAAAGAAAGAAAAGACGCTGACGGTGGCTGCACACGGCAAGCTTCTGCAGTCAAAACGGTAAGCATAGATGTTGACGGTGGTTGCACATGGCAAGCTTCCGCAGTCACAACAGTGGGGTCTTGCTTTAAGAGCGAAAACAAGACAGAAGCCTGACAAGACAACACAAGGGTTTGTTTTTGATCCATCAACTCCTCTCTTGGTAGAAACAGCATCCCATTGCATGCTCCCTCTACCACCCGCTCCAATACCGATTTCCATAGCCTAGGTTGCAGGCTCTGGTGGTCCAGCTGAGCACGCCCGGCATAGTTGAAAGCAAGCAACTGCGTTGTCCTCAATGAAAACACCATTGACTTCTCCTCCGTTGGCTTCCACCACATCATGGAGTCACGACCGCGTCCAAAATCTCCCAGGACAGGAAATGCCTGCAGCAGCTCATTGAAACATTGTTCGCAACGCTGATCCACATGGAAAAAGGGCAAGCAAAGTCGGTACAAGCGCTTCCTTGTATCCAAGCTGCAGTGATCTGGAGTCAAGCGGCCCCACATTGTCCCTTCAGTGAGGTCACATCCAGAAAGATCAATCTCTCTAAGATTATGACACGTGTTGACAAGGTTCAGAATCCTGTATGCCTGATCAGGTAGATTGATACATCGTCCCTCAAGGCGTAGGCTCTCAAGTGAATGACAACCTGCTTCCAACACATCTATCAGCCCAACAGGAGGGACTCCCTTGGAAGGAATTAGGGTTAAGTGCGTTATCCCGCAAGAAACGTGATGTAATGTTTCAAACAACGCCCAAAGGATCGCAGGCGACCATACTGGACTGAACCACCACAGTCGTTCCAGGGAAGAATTGCCTTGGCAAAACTGCCGAAGAATTCTTTCTTCTGTCAGTTGGAGGTCATCGCGTTGATATTTTCGAAAGACCTGGCACGACAAAAAGAGGCCACTAGACCTGGCTCCTTCGAGAATTCTGCCAAATGGCTCCGTGGAACTGGTGTATTCTTCGTTAAAATTCAGAGACTCCCATCGACGCCCAGCCGAAGCCTCGTGATGAAAAAACTCCACAACGGCAGCTGCGACTTCATTAGTCACCAAATCCTCCCCCGGTGTCTCAGCATTGCGTGGGTCAAAGGAAAAGATTTGATATAGCTCTTCATCTCTGGCAGATTACTGGTAACTTTGCAATATTCGGAGTCTTGCCAAGATTTGATCAGCCCCTGCTTCTTCGGGATCGTCATCACTGCCAGCATAGGTGTCACCAATGAAATAACTGGTGCTGAAAAGATCAAACTGTCGTCCGACAATCATCCAATCGTTTATACCCAGACAAGAACAAACTCAAGTTTCGTTTGTAATGACAACAATGAGAAGCATTTTGAGGCCCCCGGTGGTGGGTGGTTCTCGCGACGCTTTTGAGATGAGGCGTCGCTTGGAGGGAGATTGCAAGTTCGAAGAAAGAGTCAAATCAGTCGAAGATTCAAATTCTTATCGATTTTTGAGAATACCGACGAATGTCACTACGTCTTCATTTGTCCTGTAAAGATTCTTTCCACTAACATTTCAACGACAATCGGAAGGCGCCGACTTCACTCGGAAAACCGCGACCAAGTTCTATTGCCTGAGGCTATTATCAAATTTGCTTCGGCTCATATTTTGTCTCAAAGTGATCGGGAAGGCAGCGAGCTCATTCATCGTTTTGATTTGATTTTCCCGTCCGAGCTAGCGAGAAACAGTGTTGACCGTTGTGACTCCCCGTCTTCACTGGCCGCATCATCTTGTTTCTTAGACACACGAATGACACCGAGCGTCATCATATTCTCCTATCGATCGCCGCCCTCTCACTTTTTCTCGAGAATCGGAAGGCAACGAGAATGTTTCTTGCTTCTCTGCTCCGTGAGTGAAAAATACTCGAGGAACAAGGGAAAGAAGACAGCAGGCATATCTTCACGACGGCGACGGCACTCATAAAGTCATGGGGCATCAAAGCTCATTCGAGGGCTCAATGACTGATAAGATGTACACAAAAAGTACTTCTTCAGGCGCCAGCCCTCGGAGTTAGCAGGGAAACAAAACGTTGATGACTTCAATCGAAGCCATCTTCAATGGGGCGAGGATGCATAAGAATTCCGTCGATCGAGCTTTGATCACGACAATTTTTCGAGCGAAGATCTTCCGTCATACAGCATTGAACATCCAGGCCCATTCTTTTCATCGTCAAGTGGTGAGCCACGCAAAACCCGCGACTAAAAAATGACGAACGAACTAGCACTTTGAGGGCAATATCGAAGAAAACAGCAACAGCATTTTGCTAGAATGGTTTCATTTGGAAATTACGAAGGCCACAAGAACATGCCGGCCGACTCAAAGTATTTCACCCATTCCCCGATTTGCAGTCTGCAACGGACAATCGACAGCGTCTTCCAAAAGGCTCGCGCAAAGCCATATCGTGAGAAATGGCCACCATTTGTTCACTTTAGACCCAATAAACTGCTACTATCATTAGATTCATAGAACTGTACCGACGGGGTCCTCGCCGCTAATTTAAAACCTCACACGTCCTCGTGCCGATCTTCATTTCAGTAGATAAAACATTTCGGTATTGCGCACGTCGAGGCGGCAAAGGCTAGTGAAGAGACTCAAATCATGTCCCATGTCGATCAACTCTAAATCGAACAAAAGTCAACAAATGAGGAGCTTTCCTATTAAAAAGTAATGCGTCTAGTTTTGTGGGGGTCTAGACGGCGCACTGGCTAAGTACACGAAGGAAGAGGTGGGTGGAGTGTCGTAGATGTACTTAAGAACCCTCGAAATGAGTTCAGAAGTCATTGGTGTCACGAAACGGGCTTCTGTACCAGCCCAACAAGCTTACAAGGATAATATTGGTGAGGCCGTTCAAGCCCCGCTGGTTTCAAGCAAGTTACATGATGTTCTGAACTATTAGAAACGGGGAGTGGCAAGAGCATAGATCAAGACAATGTTACTAAGAAAATAGGCGGATCCAGACCCCGAAGGGTCGAATCAACGCTTGTCAAACATAAAACTTCTGCTACGAGCTTAAGCCGCTTCCTCGTCAGCGCTTGCGGGGGCTTCGGCCTCTTCCGAGTCGTCCTGCTTTTCGGTCTCGATCTTCTTTTCGTCTTCTGCGGCCTCCTCTTCTTCTTCGACGGTGTATCCGGTGTGATCAGCAAGACCCGAAATCATCTTCTTCAAGTACACCATATCCTCGGGAAGGCTTTCCATGACCTCGCGGCGTTCTTGGCGTTTGACCATGCAATCGTAGCAACGTTTCTTGCCGCCCTTGTACTGGCAATAGTAGGCAAGCCAAATCAAAAAGAGGAACAGGAGAGCGACAAGCATTGAGCCCAGCACGGTCAAACCCTTTGTGCCTTGCATAAAAAGGACAGAGAGACCCAGGAGAATCAACGGCATAACAAAGAACATGAAAATAACGTAAACAACCGGGAATCCCTTCCAGATACGAGTGGCCTTTCCGAGCTGGCGTGCAGCATGGAGAGGAATATTTCGCATGAACGGAATGGGATAAAAGATGACGGTACCAGTCACGTTGAAGAACAAGTGGGCAAGGGCGACTTGCATCGCGTTGGCATCCGACAACAGGGCAGCCAAAAGACCCGTAATGGTAGTTCCAAGATTGGCGCCAAGCGTCAAGGGGAACATTTGTTCCAAACGAAGCACGCCCATTCCGACAAGAGGCGTCAACACAGATGTCGTGATGGAAGAAGATTGGACCAGAACGGTAATTCCACAACCAATCACAATGGCAACGTATCCATTGACGTTGGTGGCCTTGTAGATGATACGGGTGGATTGACCCAACAACAGCTTCTGCAAGATCGACACCAATCCCAGAAGGCATGTGAACAACATGACCAAACCTGCACAAACGAGCAAAAGAAAAAAGTACATATGAGAAAGACTCCGAGGCTGCGACTAGCACTAGGTTCTGGGGTCTCTTCATAGCTTACCAATGATAAAGACGACCACACCGGAAATGGTGTCATCGTGACGATCGGCGTAAGCATCGAAAAAGGCAGGACATTTATCGGTGCTCTTGTCGCAGCCGATCAAACCAACCTGTGAGCAAGTCGACTTGGTAGGATTGTTGAGATCTTCGCAAACAATGGGGTAGAACTCGTCGCAAGATCCGCCCTTGGCAACAGTCTTCGGGACGTCCTTGTTCTCGATGAGGACCAAGTTACCCAGGGGGTCAACCCACTTCTTGACGGGGCCTTCCCATTCCTCTCCATCATTGCCCTGGAAGTTTTTGACCATGGCCTTGGTCAGGTAGTACAGGTATCCCGTGGCGGCCTCGACAGGAAGCAAGATAGCGACGGTCATAAAGTTGAACATATCGTGGACCGTGGCACCCGCGAAAGCGCGTTCCAACTGATCCCCGTCTCCCAAGTGGCCCATGGCGACGATAGTGTTTGTCACAGAGGTTCCGATATTGGCACCCATAACCTGAAGTGAAACGACAAGAGTACTGCCGTCAGAAAGGCACTGTAAATGAAAGCACCAGCCGTCCCCTTTCATTAACTCACCATGTAAATAGCTTGTCTGACCGAGACAGAGCCCGCTCCAGCCAAAGCAACAATCAAGGAGGTGGTGGTCGAGGAAGATTGGAGGAGAGCAGTAACCAGGATACCGATCATAAGGCCAGCAATAGGATTAGTCTCATCTCCGAACAAAGCACCGGCAGCACAGGCGGACATGACCTTCGCCCCGGTAGAGATAAAGTCCAGTCCCACCATGAAAAAGTAAAGGAAGAAGCAAACACCGCAAATTCCAACAAAGACCCAGGCCCACTCCTCGGGCGTGTGAACGCAACAAGCTCTCAAGACTTCACCCCACGTAGCATCTAGGGCAAAGGCTGGATCTTCAGGGTCAAAGTCTGCATCACCGACGTGCATCGAGCCCGTAGGGCGATCTTTGCGAGACTTGATCTCTTCTGGTTGTTGCTTCTCAACGTCAGTCTAACATTGTGAAAGCAGATCGCAACAGCAGGGGGTGAGTGACATATCATGCTTCTGCCCTGGCGATCATGTCATGCTCTGGTTGCACTTACCATGATGCTTCAGTATCGGTTTCGAAACAGAATTGTGAGTGACTCTGCACTGGCGGCACAAGGTGAAAAATGTGGAATGAGTCGTTTGGACGCATCTTCTCCGCATATTTGTGGAATTTGGTGGAGTTGACAGGTCTCTCTGACGACAGGACAGACGCAAGAAATTTCAGCAGATGTGTTTGTGAAGGCGAAGGGCATATGCTAAAAGGAATCTAAGATGAATCTGCGGAATTTGAAAACCGATTGACCTTCGAATCTGGGGATAGGCACATTCGAAAATTGAATCTTTAGTGAATCTTGAACCTTCGCCTTAGAATAATAGGGGCCGGAACATTTGCAATTCCGACACATACATTGGAGGCATATTAATATGAAATTTCAATAGCACCATCAACAGATGGTGACCCCGATTTTTCTTCCCGTTTTCCGCTGGCGGGAGTTTTGCCATCGTCCCGTCTTGACGCCACGAAAGTCCTTCATGCCTTCGACCAAGGCGCCGAATGGCACCAGCGAGTGCGACAGCGGCGCTTCTATTGCTGCCTGCAGCTCTAGCTCTCGTCCTGCAGTCGATGCACAAGGACGTGGAACCGCGGAAAAGAGACCCAAGCTCTACAAATAGTATCGCCGCACGCTGCGCGGGTCGACTTTGTGGGGATCCTTGGTTGTTGCTCCGGGGAAAGACGGGCACAATCACCCATACCACCTCCATCCCCACTAATGAAATGACGGCACAGCAACACATGCCGAATCCAAGTGCTCATTTAGCTCCTTTCGTCCGATCCAGCATGCAGAGACAGTCGCAATGACGATTCACCACGCCGAGTTGTCTCATGCCGAATTACATTTACTGATCGGTGTGGCGATATGGAGTCCCATTGTCTAGGTAGATAGGTTGATGATGGGAGAGACTGTAAGGCCACGGCTAATAATGCTGGGGGAGGCGTGCTGGCCATCTGCTAGTACAAAGGGTTTGCTCGAATATGGCTACTTCTCTACTAGTAGTTAGCAGCTACTGACTTGCAAGCTGCTCGGAAAGACCAATATTCGCGAACAAGTGCATGGAATCGAGCTCCATTGCGAGATTCTCTCCTTCTGATGAACATTTGGTCGGTGTTTGCTGTGATGCCAGCAAAATTGCTTGTGTTGCCTCCTGGTTTCTCAACAGCTACTATCCCGAGGAATTCAAATCCGCGAGTTGTTTTTGTTTTGGGACGAACAGCTGCTTGTAACGTCGTGCGTGGTGAGGCAGGTGCCATTTTAGCGCAATACCAGCATTGATGGGGGCTGGTTGCCGATGGTGCTGGTACTTCTTGCAGTTCATGAGCATCACTTCAGGGATAAAGCAGCAACAAGGAGCCCCCAAAGGGCCGCTTGTGCATCCCCCAAGGATTCTTCTACCTCTGCTGATTGGGAGAAAAGAACTTCTCAATTGTCGACAGCCAATCGTTGTCCTGTTGTTGTTCCTGGTCTTGGTCGGAGAGAAAAGCCTCAGCGGTATTGCTGTCTGCAAGAGTAGTAGAAGAACGCTGGGGAGGAGAGCTGCTGGTCGTTGTTGAGGCACCCCTCGGCCACCAAACGCCTCCTGCTTCAATACCAGTTCTATTCATCACGCCATGGTGCTGTTGCTGTAGATGCTGCCCGAGATTTGAAGACTGCCGCACGTCAGAAATTAGAGAACTCAGTAATAGCGAGGACGGAAAAGGGATATTGGCGCCGCTTTCATCGCGATTATTCGTGCTTCCGCCCGCAGAAGGCGCATGAGGGTTCGTGGCGGGAGGAACGCCAAACGAAAACGAAGAAGAATGTTGGTATCCCCGTTGTTGAAGATTTTGGTCGTCGTATGGCTGGACGCCCGCCACCATTAGCCCACAACGAGCTTGCTGCGTTACAGCTGTTTCAGTCAACGGAGGATGGCGATTTCCTTTTTCTTCTTCGCCCATCTCTAAAAGGAAGGTATTCTTCTTTTTTGGGGAGTTTCCCCGCTGTTTTTCCGTTTTTCTTAGCCCGCCTAGTGCTGCGGCGCCGGGAGAAGAGTCTGCTGTAGTAGCAGTATCTGCCTCCTCCAAATCTTGACGACGGACGTCCTCCACCAACCCGGGACGGGCATTTGCCGCGGCATTGTGAGAAAAAATTGATGCTGCCTGCCCATCATCAAGTCCCCCAGTGTCCTCCACGGCTGCTGGTTGAGGAAAAAATGAAGTACCAATATTATCGTATCCCAACGATGATAACATCGACGAGGAAGAAGTGTGGCCAGGTGGTGGTGGTAGCATAGATGGCAGACTGTTGTGTAAGGATAAGACTTGCCCTCTGGTTACGAACTGGTTCGGTGGGTGCTGCTGCTGGTGCTCACGACGATCGAACAAGTTAGCTGCAGTGTGCACCCGACGGCGTCCGCGGAGGCCCAACTGAAATGTATGATCTCTTAGTGCTATTTGCTGTTGCTGTTGCTGCGGCGGTACTGTTTGGTGGTGTGCTGCGAGTAATCGCGCTGCCGTCGTCGTGGCGATACTAGAAGGAAGATGCTGCCCCAGCAGGGGCCCTCCTCCACCATCTTGCTGTCCGCCGCCGGCGAGTATACGGCCCTCCTCGAAGGTGACCGCCGCAGATGAAAAAATATTGCTCTGTTGGTGGCGAAGAAGCTGCTGTTCTTGGTGATGGTAGTAATGGCCTTCCGGGGAATCATGACTCGAAGAAGAGGTCGGCTGTTGTTGAAGCCCTCCTGACATCATTGAAAGATTACTACCTGCAAGAGCCCCTCCCGGATGATACAAGTATCCTGGTTGCTGCACCATTCTTTGAAGCAGAATAGAAGGCGAGGAGGAGGACGAAGAGAATGATGGTGTCGAGAAGGAAGGCGTACTACTAGAGGCTGGTGGCTCTACTATTCCTCTTGTTGTTCCCGAAGCAATACCGGTGGTAGCGCTCCGTCCTCGTCCTCCCATTCCCCTAGTTCCCGCAGCGTTCGTCACGAGGACTACTCCTGCTGTTCTTGTTCTTGCTCCCAGGCGCCGGGAGTCTGCATCCGTCGTCTCCTGGTGCTTCTCCCCCCCTCTTCTTTATCATCAGTCGTGCTTGCATTAACACGCTCGATGGATAGAGTCAACTCGCGATGCCCTTTCACGAATAGAGGATGAAAGTAAGCCCCCTTTTCTTGCCCATTAGCCGCCATTCTATCAAAACCGTAGAGGTAGAGTTGGCGCTGGAAGCTCTTAAACGACTTCTGTCGAAAGTAGATGGGCAATATTCTTGTCACAAAGGCGTCTCGATCGTGCACTTTAAAGCACTTTCCTCCCGGAAGCCAAGAAATAACATGCTCGTCGTTTTCCAGCTCCACATCGCTTAGAAGCTGATGAATTTTCCATGGGAATGGAAACCGTCTTTTGCGCGACAGGTCCTCGACTACTTCGCCATATTTTTGCGACGATGACGCAGCTGCACCGCCAGCAGCAGGACGAACTCGACGTCCTCCCCCCGCCGCTGGTGGTGCTGCTGGTGAGCCTAGTAGTAATGCAGGAGCCCACTGTCGCTGTTCAGAGCCTTTTCCCTCCTTCTCGCCAGCAGCGGCACCGCCATCAGCACCAGCCCGGCGACCGCCACTCTGCTCCTCCTTCTGCTGCTGTTCTCCTGCTGCTGCTGCTGCTGGTGCTGCTGTTGTCTCGTCCTTGTTTGCTGCCGAGGAGGAGTATGACGACGAGCCGCCAAGCATGATTTTTGCGAGACCTGTGGCTCGTCAGCAGCAGTTTTTGACGGCGGTCTCTGCTGCTCCTAGAGTTCGGTGGTAGTACTGGTAGTACTAGTAGTACTCTAGAGGAGCACCAGTAGACGACTAGTTACTAACAACAAGAACAAGAAAGAGAGGGGAGGCAGCAGGGGGGCACCGTGGTCACCACCCCGAGTTTTCATGATGGTTAAAGAAAGTGGTTCAGTGAAAGATATGCTGTTTATGTTCTTCTTCTTTGCAAAGAAATGGGATAGCACAAACGGCCTCGCCTTCTTCCAGGAGAAGCATCCTCGGAGGTGCTTGAATGACAATCGGATTTGTGAGAGCCATTCCACTATCCGTTCTTTAGTAACTTCTAAATATGTGCCCTCAGTCACGTGGCACTCTTGGTATT
>CATOAN010000028.1:0-39000 GCA_951394045.1 Nitzschia sp. DOCU1 | reverse complement strand
CCCCGTCTTATGTTTCTTTCCTCACGTGACGCAATCATGGCGGACCAAAACATGAGTTTGACCTTTTTACATCGAATAGGGGGGGGGGGGGGGGGGGCAAACAAACAAACCGTGAGCATCTGCACTATTTTCATGCCTCATTTGACGCTATTTATTTTCGCTTCTGTGTCTTACCACAATTTCGGGTGGATAGTGAATGCAAACTTTGGAAAATTGGACCATTATGGGTCGTCCTCGTTGATCTGGTTCCGTGAGTAGTTGTACGCCGCCTTCTCTGAGCACTTTTAGTTCAATTTTTTTCAAGTCTTTCAAACATAGCTCTCTTCCCAACGCCGAGGGACCAAAGAATCGAAGTTTGGCATCAAAAAATTTGAGCGTCCGTCGTTTGGATCGATGTAAATCAAAACCTTCGGCCCTCAAAAACTTGGGGAGTTGTTCTTCGACGTAGGCCGGTGCTTGTAGGGCCGCTAATGAATATCCTTGATGTAGCAGTATTTGTTGTCGAGTGTCTGGATCATCATCGTCGCAGTTTAATAATGACGCTTCCGAGACGGATTGATTCAACGCACGCGTCAATGCCTCCAAGCTGGACGCCAAAAGTTCAGGAGTCTCCTGAATGGGTTCCGAGACCCCATGAACATCTTCATACGATTTATATCGATCGACGGGGGATACCGACTGCAGCAATTCAGAGGGAGTCTCATGGATATTTTGTTTGGCAAACAACGCCGAAACGACCTGAATGTCGTCAGGGGTGGGGGTGGGACTGGAGCTGCGGGTAATGGATGGCGGGGATATCTCTACTTCCGCTACCGGCATCGACGACGACCAGTCGAAATCGTCGTAATCGAAATCGTAATTTGGTTCTGCTTCTGCCGCAGGCAACAACAACGACCAGTCGTAGTCGTCGTAATCGAAATCGTCGGTCATCGTCTCGTGATTGCCGTTGGACATTAGTGTAGCAACAGATACTGTAGCCAACAAACGTTCAGCAAATTAACTGCCTGCGAACAGCATATCTTCTCAAAGGTTTGCATGGCGGAAAACGAAAGCAACGCGTGGACGATGCAAATGGAAGTAGCGCGATCGCCACTGGTGTGCTTGCGTGCGTCCGTGATGGTGGAAGTGTCCGACATCTTCCTGCCTGACATGGGAATCCGAAGAAGATGACGACGACGATAACTGTGTGTGCGTGGATCGTTCGAAAGCAGGATGTGCCACTTCGTCTCCCTTTGCGCCATCCACTCTCATTATAACCATCGTTTCTCTACTGGAGCATTGCGACTTTGCCTGATCCATCATTTCTTCTTGGTACCACCATGCTATCAGCTTCTACAATCATTCTAGAATATGTTTGTCCTGGTCTCGGCGTGTTGATTTGTCAATTCATGTTTTCGGCGCCCTATCAAGACCTAAAGGAAGCCGTTCAGAGAGGCAACATTGGCGACTTGAATCCCACGCCCTGGGCATTCATGTTGGGGAATTGCTTTGGATGGGTCACGTACGGTATTTTGACTCAAAACTTGTTTATTTTCTGGGCCAATGCACCTGGCTTTTGTTTGAGCGTTTATCTGAATTTAGGGGCCGTCAAACTCTTGTATCAGCGGCATCATGCGACAGAAATGAGAAAATCCTTTGTGGCATTTTTAGCCGAAGAAGAGTCCAAATCCAAACGAGATTTGAGAATCCAAGAAGAGCAAGCAAAGCCAAATGACTGGGCCACGATTGTGTGGAATGTTACATCGCAAACGACTCCGGCACCTGCCCCTCATGAAACTCTGGTCTTGGGCATTGTCATGGTGTGGACGACGTGCATGTCCTTGTTGGGCTTTGCGCAATCCTTTGATTCTCATGTGCGGGAATCCATTGTGGGAACTCTAGTGAATTTGAATCTGGTCTTCTTTTATGGAGCTCCCTTGTCGACAATATACACTGTATTGAAATTACGAAATTCCTCCAGTATTCATATCCGGACGATGATTACGAATACATTGAATGGAGTCTTTTGGTGTGCTTATGGAATTGCTGTGCTGGATCCATTTGTCTATGTACCCAATGGACTGGGAGCCGTCTTGGGGGCTATTCAAATTGTATTGATTGTCATCTTTCCACGAATACCCTCAACGGATGCGGCCAAGAGTGAGAATGTATTGGAACTAATGCCGCCCGAAGAATGTCAGGAAACGACACTACCATTGACAACATGCAAAAGAGGACTATCGGAGCCGTCTTCTTGTCAACTACTAGAGGAGCCGGAATTTTTGGAGGGGGGTGGCATTGATCCTCCAGCCGTTGCCAGTACCGATGGATCGTCGATCGAGGACGGAGAACCCCACCAATGATGATTTTTTGCGGTGAGCCGCCTCCGCCGGAGTCTTTTGTGACCCCCACATAGAGATTGTAATGCTTCCGTAGATTGAGATCTTCTCTAACGAGAGCACTAGATTAAAAGTTCTAGTACTGCCATGGCTGCATCAGTCTACTCATAGCTCGCTTTTTTCCATTTCGTATCCTGCTTCTCCAGATCGTGCAATGGCGTGGACAAATCAAGACGGCTAGTAGACCGGGACAAACATAGTCGTCGTCTTGGTCTTCTTCTTCGGCTTTTCCCCTCGCGTGGGTAGTTTTTCGGCGAATCCAAACAGCTCGCGGGTGGGCGTCGGAGGCATCCCCGATGGCGGACGGACTGGATACCGCACAATTAGTATTGTAACTACACTCCGGTCCCCACCCGTCCCATTGCCCCGAATACCCCATGAAGTCATCCCGATGACTCCTGCAATGACGTTGTCTCCCCGTCTAATGACTGTCATCTTCCCAATAGCTGACGTCGCAACCTACCGTAGGTAGTAGTCAACTGTAGTCCCCATAACAAACCGTAGTTTCCTCGTGACGCAATCGAGTCCATCGGATCGAAAGAATCATACGAATCCATCCGGTTTCTTAATGTCAAACAACAACTCCTTAAATTCTTGCAAGCTAAAGGCTTTGACATACCTCGAGCCAAAGAGTGGGCGCTCAAATTTTTTGATGCCAAACTTTGATTCTTGAAACACTTACAAGGCATGGATCTTCAAGTTCTTAAGAGAGGCGGCATACAACTATCAACGAGGACAACCCATTTTGATACAATTTTCCAAAGTTTGCATTCACTATCCACCCAAAATTGTGGTAAGACAATCAATATTATCATCATAAAGGAGTAGCTACAAAAGCTCATTTTGGGTATGCTTGTTTGTACACCCACTTATTCAATTCAGGCCAAAGTCATGTTTTGGTCCGCCATGATTGCATCTCGTGACGAACACAGTCAAAGACTAGGAATCGTTGTTATCCACTATGGTGTTGATGTTCATGGGGCGTACAGTGAAGATTCTGCGAGGCGAGGTGTGGTGATTGTGTCGACCATTCCATGTATTGTACGAATAGTCGAGTTCTAAAGCTCGGCTATCGGGCGAAGTAGTAAATTAACAAAAGCGTTGGTGATGCCAAAATTATAGTTGTGTTTGTGGGTCTCCGAAGAGCCTCCACTTACTCTATTACTTCCTTTTGTAGAAGGAATTATCGTTAGATCGTCGCTGACCACCCATTGTGTCATCGGTACTTTCGCTCTATGTTCCGCTTGACTGGCCCGCTCAAAGTCCACCGGGTGGGTCCCGACATGAGTCCTGTTAGCCGATTCACTCGAATGGCTCTCAAATACTCAATCATTATGACGTAATCGAACACTCCCTCTTTTGATTGCTATGTTGTGAATCGCCTTACCATCCCATTATCATCTTGCGGAACTTCTCAACTGCGTCCTCGTTTAGAGGTTTAGTTAGTATGTCCGCTGGTTGCTCGAGTGTATCGATCTTGTGGATCGAGACCTCCTCGTTGTCAACGTATGAACGGAAGTGGTGGAGTCGGCAATTTAGGTGCTTTGTTCTTGGTCGGAACTTGGCTACCTTTGCGATTTCCAATGCACCCGAGTTGTCTTCGAAAACTTTGCAATGAACCAGAGCCTTCGACGACTTGATCGGGATTCCAACTTCCATCATCTCCTTGAATAGATTGATGATTGGGATAGCGTCTCGTAATGCATACGAGAGCCCTGTGTACTCACTCTCGGTACTTGATAGGGCAACCTCCGTTTGTAGTTGCAACTTCCATAGTATCGGACATCCTGTGAACATGATCAGGTATCCATGTCATGATCGCACGGTGTCTTGATCCTCCGTTTCATCTGGATCCCAATTGCCCGCAAAATCAGCATCGACGAACACCTCGAGGCCTCACTCGCTGTTTGGGCTTAATATCATCCCCTTGTCTCGCGTTCCCTTTAAATAACGGGCTAGCCATCTTATCGCCTCGCCATGCTCCTTCTTAGGGCAAGTCGAGAATCGTGCACACTGGTGCGTGATATAAGCGATATCCGATCGTGACCCCTTCTCCAGGTAGTTAAGCTTTCCAATGACAGACCTGTAATGGAAGGAATTGTCGAAGTCTTGCGAACCTGAGTGCCTTGAGAGTAGTCGTGATGACGCTGCTGGTGTTGACTTAGGCACCGTTCCCTCGGGCATTGACAAATCTTGTAGTATTTGGTTGATTAGGTGTGGTTGCGTCAAATGCACCGTCCCATCGTCCTTCCTATCGATGTTTACCCCAAGGAAGTCTTGTATGTCACCTTCAATTGTGATATCAAGCTTCGCGCTCTTGATATCCTCGATCGCTTGGTATCGAGTCGTCAGTGTACAACACGTACATGACGTTCCCACGATAGAAGACACACTCGTCGACATTTGATTGCCGAAATCCAACCTTGTTGATGAGTATGTCGGTGAGATACTTATTCCAGACTCTGGATGCCTGGCACTGGCCATAAATGTTTCTATGTAGCTGCAACACATAGTCCTTTGTGTTTCCTTGCTCTATCCGAAAGCCCTTGGGGATTTCCATGAAGAGCTCCCTCTCGACAGGTGCTTGGGGAAAGGCAAGGACGTAGTTGATTTGCTTTTTGTGTGCCACTTGTGTAGCGCTGCCATTATTAGTACGGTTCGAATTGAGTTCCAACTCGCGACCGGCGCATAAGTTTGGTCATAGTGTTGACCGTACTTCATGCGCGATCCATCGATGTTCAATCGCGCCTTATACTTTTTAATATGGCGCGTGCGGATGTCGCGCTTGCGCTTGATCTGCCACACAGCTGGTAATACTGCCACTCCCTCTCGAACCTTCGATCGGTGGATTACGGTGAAGTTACCTTTGTTGATCTGGTCATCCCACTCCTTCTGAATTGCCTTCTTGAACTCTGGTGCATCCGGTTGCTTCATAGCTTGATGTAGGTACATCGTGTCCGGGTCCGAAGATGCCTTGAAAACTTGTAGTGGGTCCATTTCTTTGTTCCCGGCGTAGTCCGGAAACATTGCCTCTAGTACGTAAATTTCTCCGTCTATAT
Organism: Nitzschia sp. DOCU1; assembly: GCA_951394045.1. Lineage (NCBI taxonomy): Eukaryota > Bacillariophyta > Bacillariophyceae > Bacillariales > Bacillariaceae > Nitzschia > Nitzschia sp. DOCU1. Next base: position 33,563 of record CATOAN010000028.1, on the reverse strand, counting down.
CCCCAGCAGTGGTCCTGGATAGCTCGGCCACCATCACATTTGTGATTCTCTGCATCGGCGTTAGAGTCTGCTGGTCCCCGTTGGCTCGGGGCTTGCTAGGAGATTGGCCTTGACTGGCGTCTTGTTCCATGCTATTGCCATCTAGTGGCGGTGTTTCGTTGTTTTCCGATTGGCTATCATCGGGTGGTATCTCGATATTCTCCCCTTGTCTTTGGGAGGTTCCAGCGTTACTCGCTGTAGCTGATGTCTTTGACCGCTTTGCGCTCTGTTGTGCACTAGCTTGGTCTCCCTCTGGCTCCGTAGCATTGTTCCTTATAAATAATGTCTCGGACGTGGCACGTTTCTTCGCCTTGTTTCCGATAGCATTTCTTTCACTTAGGAACCCCGCCTTGATTTGCCACGAGGTATCGAGCTGGTCTTCCTTAACTGTTTGGAAGCTTGGGTCGAATGCCACGTGAAATTGCGGTGACACAAGACCTGTCACTCGGTCAAGCACCATGGCAATGTTTCGCCCGTGGTTTGGGGAACGACCGAGATATAAGTTGATCCTCCAGCACATAGACCCAGCACCCGAAAGGCATCCAGTGCTTTGTGTGGGTCTGCACCGTTGAACCTGAAAACAGCTGCAACGGAGAAAGTCCCTCCGTATATTTTAAATTAGGGGATTCGTTAATTGTGTTGTTTGCCATTCTTATGGCGTACGGCCACAAATTTACCGTCGCGACCATCTTCCATTGACGGTTTGCATGAATCAGTTGGGAACGAGTCAGGTCCTGGAGCGACCTGATTCTTCTTTTTCAGCCAGTCCGTTGGTATGATGAGCATTAACTCCAGCGAAGGTGAGGACTTGCTGGCTGTTTTTGCATTCGTCAACCCACTTATTTGCTCGAAATATCCCGTTGTCAGTGTGGTAAGATCTTATTCTCACACCATGCTGCCATGCCATTGCCTCGAAGGCTTTCTTCCCTGCTATTGTCTCTTCGGCATTTGCTGTTTTCTGCAGATAAACGAATGAGTATCCAGAGTACTGGTCGTCGTAGACTGTAGCATACCTGTAGCGCTTAGTCGTTAGTCTTCCAGTGCCTTGTGCCACCAACCAGTTGGTCCACCGACACGACTTGACCTGGTTTAGTGGCTTGGTTCTTCGTGGTCCAGTCGAGTCTCCTCTTGGATCTCCAATTCCTTCTTGTTGTCTTTGCGAATAGGCATGCGCTGCATGCTGGTACAGCACAGTCGGCCAATGCCCTTGGGAGAATGTTTTGCTTGGCCATGTTTTGAAGCTTGGCAAAGCTGATGTGCCCGAAGCGTTGGTGGTATCGAAGTAATGGAAGGAATTGTCGAAGTCTTGCGAACCTGAGTGCCTTGAGAGTAGTCGTGATGACGCTGCTGGTGTTGACTTAGGCACTGTTCCCTCGGGCATTGACAAATCTTGTAGTATTTGGTTGATTAGGTGTGGTTGCGTCAAATGCACCGTCCCATCGTCCTTCCTATCGATGTTTACCCCAAGGAAGTCTTGTATGTCACCTTCAATTGTGATATCAAGCTTCGCGCTCTTGATATCCTCGATCGCTTGGTTGATCTCGTCTTCGTCTGGGCCTGCCAGTATCGAGTCGTCAGTGTACAACACGTACATGACGTTCCCACGATAGAAGACACACTCGTCGACATTTGATTGCCGAAATCCAACCTTGTTGATGAGTATGTCGGTGAGATACTTATTCCAGACTCTGGATGCCTGGCACTGGCCATAAACGTTTCTATGTAGCTGCAACACATAGTCCTTTGTGTTTCCTTGCTCTATCCGAAAGCCCTTGGGGATTTCCATGAAGAGCTCCCTCTCGACAGGTGCTTGGGGAAAGGCAAGGACGTAGTTGATTTGCTTTGTGTGCCACTTGTGTAGCGCTGCCATTATTAGTACGGTTCGAATTGAGTTCCAACTCGCGACCGGCGCATAAGTTTGGTCATAGTGTTGACCGTACTTCATGCGCGATCCATCGATGTTCAATCGCGCCTTATACTTTTTAATATGGCGCGTGCGGATGTCGCGCTTGCGCTTGATCTGCCACACAGCTGGTAATACTGCCACTCCCTCTCGAACCTTCGATCGGTGGATTACGGTGAAGTTACCTTTGTTGATCTGGTCATCCCACTCCTTCTGAATTGCCTTCTTGAACTCTGGTGCATCCGGTTGCTTCATAGCTTGATGTAGGTACATCGTGTCCGGGTCCGAAGATGCCTTGAAAACTTGTAGTGGGTCCATTTCTTTGTTCCCGGCGTAGTCCGGAAACATTGCCTCTAGTACGTAAATTTCTCCGTCTATATCCCCAGCAGTGGTCCTGGATAGCTCGGCCACCATCACATTTGTGATTCTCTGCATCGGCGTTAGAGTCTGCTGGTCCTCCTTAACTGTTCGGAAGCTTGGGTCGAATGCCACGTGAAATTGCGGTGACACAAGACCTGTCACTCGGTCAAGCACCATGGCAATGTTTCGCCCGTGGTTTGGGGAACGACCGAGATATAAGTTGATCCTCCAGCACATAGACCCGGCACCCGAAAGGCATCCAGTGCTTTGTGTGGGTCTGCACCGTTGAACCTGAAAACAGCTGCAACGGCCAATGCCCTTGGGAGAATGTTTTGCTTGGCCATGTTTTGAAGCTTGGCAAAGCTGATGTGCCCGAAGCGTTGGTGGTATCGAAGTAGTTGAGCGGCTGCTGTTGTAGGCTGTCTGTCCTCTTCTTCCTCGACTACTACCGGTCCTTGCTCCCCTGTCGTAGTCGGTCCATTTAGGTCGAACGCGGTCATTGTGGGGCCCTCTTGTTCTTGTTTTTCCTCCGCCTCAGCCCTCTCTCGAGTGATAGGCAATCCAGTGATTCGTGACCACCAAGTTGACCTTTGCCTAGGAGGCGCTGGTGGCTCGGGAGGTGGCAATGTATCGATGTTGTCGTCCTCGTCATTGCTTACTACTTGAGTATTGCATGCCATGATGGGATCGTCCATAGATTCGCCGTAGTCGACGTTGCATGCCTGGCAAAACACCGAGATCTTGTTGAAGCCTGGTGCCATAAAGAACGTTGCACAGTTGTCTCTTTCTCCAATCGCGATGTCGAGTTCGTTCTTTCCATTGTTCCAAAATAATTTCATTGTAGTAGCAGTCGTTGTCTCTCCCGCTCCATGGACGTTCTTCATGCGCGATCCTATCTGCGTCTTTGCCCAATGCTGGGGGCTTAGCAGTCTCATCTGTCCCTTCGGAATGTAGTAGCTGTTTGGAATACGAAACTTGTGCACTGCGCCCAAATTATCGCACCAACGCCATACTATAGTCCCTTGGTACACCTCGAACTTGCTTTCGCCTCCAAATCCCTTAATTGAGCGATTGACTTTCTTTACGGGGCCATCGAAATCGTTGATGTCGTGCGATATGCACGCACTGCATCTGTTATCAATATCGATGGCTGCAGAATTGCAGTCGAACTTAGCCACGTTTACGTGGATTGGTTCTCCCTCTGAGTTCGTTTCCCTTTCGGCCACTGTATTGAAGATATCGAGTGATCCGTTAGTTCTCCAACCCAGAGAAATAGGCTCATCGATACTTATGGCACCGATTGCCTCCCTGTATTTAGACCTGGTCTTGAGTTCTTTCCACGTCGTCTCGTATGGCTCGAACTTTCTGCTCACACAAAATATCCCGGCTATCAAAATTCCCAAAATCGCCCACACACGAGTCCATCGCTTGGACTTGGGAATATAGTAGTAGTTGGGATCATCGCTTCTTGCAATATCAGGGGTTAGGATTGCTAGTATAGAGTAAATGTAACACATAAGCCACTTCGCTAATTGTATTAGGAGTGGTCTTAAAGTCATCATCGACATATTCAATACGTAAGTGAGCCTAACCCGTTCTCGTCAGTTGCTCTGATACCCTCCGGTTAGATCGTGGCTGTCCTGCATCGATGCGACTTGGACCGCATTGATCACTACCTGATTTCCTTTCTTTCCGCCTCCGCCACCTTGATCGTTTGTGGGGCGCTTTCACTCCTCGGGTTTGTGGCAGCGCCAAACGCCTCCACATTTCCCTCCGGTAGTCGGGCCACACCAGTACCACGGCTTTCCATTGTGGGTCTTTGACTTCCTGAGTGCGTCGCCGGTCGGCTCAATTGACTTGGCCATCCAGTCCGGTCGCTCGGGCAACTTTCCCTTCTTGTTCGATACCCCTCCTTTCTTCTTTGCAGTTCCCTCAGCAGCACGACCATCGTACTTCTTCTTGAGGGTATTGAATCTGGCTGCGAGCGCAATGAGCGTCTCTTGCTCCTTTGTCGGAGTCATCCAGGTCTCCTTTTCCTTCAAGATCTTGTACTTGGTCAGGGCCAAGTTCATCAAGTGGACTGGTTTCATGTCGAGTCCTTCCTCCCATCCGGTTTGCTTGTTGGCTATGTACCTGACGAATGTGGTATCCGTACAAGCAGCATAACCTTGAAACAAGTTGGTGAGGAGGTCTTCGGTCTTCTCCCCTCTCGCATAGAGCGCTTCGACCATGGTGTAGACATAGGCGTTGAACTTGGATATGTCATTGCCAAGGATTGGCATCTGAGCAGCCATGTTTCCTAGCTTCATCCTGATCATGCCGGTCGTCGCATGCGTATCGAGATAGGATTCCCGAATGAGGAGCTTCAGATAAGCTACTCTGCGGAGATCTCATTGCATGAAGGTGTAGGCTCAACGATGCACGTTGAGCTTTGCCTTCGCACCCACTGTCAATGAGTTTTGGATGCACTCATAAAGCATCCGATCATCTTGTGCCGATCGTCCCTGGGAAAACATCCATGCTTGTGCATCCATGTAAATCTTCTGGATGTTGAGGCGTCCGTAGTTCTCCAGGATGTTTACTGGAGGTTCGTTCGCGCTTGGGACATACCAGAATATGCCTCCTGGAACATCCCATCCGAACTCGTTTGCCCTCTCTGCAATCGCTTTCAAGAATTGGAAGAATCCGTCGGGTCCTCCGTCATAGAGTTCCTCCTGGAGTTTCTTGATCGCGTTGTTGTAGTGAGAGATGCCTTGTTTTGAGTCATAGTCCAGCACTCCTGGTTTCAACAACCCGGGAGTCAAGCTGAACCTGACGCCAGCCGTCCCAGTTGCTGCCGCCACTTGGTTCACGGCTGGTGCATTTACGACAGGCGGAGCTGCTGCATTGACCACCGCTACTGGAGCTTCCACAGCGACTGGTGGTTGGACTTGTGGCGCTGGTACTACCGGTTGTGCCGGCGGTGCTTGTACCTGCGGTGGAACCGCTGGTGGTAGTTGCACCTGCTGGACAACTGGTGGTGCTTGCGCCGGTGGTTGAACTGCCGGCGGTGCTGGATTTCCAGTGACTGCTGTGGGCTGAGCTGCTGCTCTCCTTGCTGTTGCACCTCGAGTACCTGCTTGAGCCATCTTTCAGTTCTATCTTCGTCTATTGGCGCAGAGGAAGCGTGTACGAATAGTCGAGTTCTCAAGCTCGGCTATCGGGTGAAGTAGTAAATTAACAAAAGCGTTGGTGATGCCAAAATTATAGTTGTGTTTGTGGGTCTCCGAAGAGCCTCCACTTACTCTATTACTTCCTTTTGTAGAAGGAATTATCGTTAGATCGTCGCTGACCACCCATTGTGTCATCGGTACTTTCGCTCTATGTTCCGCTTGACTGGCCCGCTCAAAGTCCACCGGGTGGGTCCCGACATGAGTCCTGTTAGCCGATTCACTCGAATGGCTCTCAAATACTCAATCGTTATGACGTAATCGAACAATGTATGCCTATCCGAACTGTGGCGCTCCATGTTTTTATCAATGACCCATCTGCCTTGACGAGAACATCTCTGGTGACTCAAATTTTGGGCGGACGATACATATTGGATTGGATAATATGTCGGATACAATCTCATTTTGGAATGCACTTGGAATGCCGATACAATCTCATGACGTTCTGGATTCCACTTTCGGTCATGAGCGTAGTTCGAAACGATGGCTCCATGGATTTGAAGAAGCACTTGGCCTGGTTGGCTCGAATGGTGGAAGAAGAAAATACGGCGTTCGGGGGTACCGCCACCACAACCAATACAGGTAAGCGGGTACCGGTAGTATGTAGACGCGTTCTCTCCTTCTTCGGCTTTTCCACTCAAAACATCCCCGATGGCGGACGGACTGGACCTACCGCAAATAATCTTTCGATTATTGCCTGCCACGTACGTGTATTTTCAGAAAACGTGTGAGGTCATATTCTCGCTTTGCCTGTCGGCGCGAGGATGTGTTTAGGGTAAGATGCCACGGCGTCGTTTTGTAGTCGTTCGTTGCTACTGTTGGTTTGCTCCTGCAGAAATAAAGATACCTTGTGGTCCAGCAGAAGATGTCGAACGAAAGTCACGAGATCGGCGACGATCACTTCGATAAAGATGAAGACTGGTCGTTGTTGATGCCGGTGGTAGAATCAGAAGCAGCCGAATTATCGCCGCCATCCATTACCCCCACGCCCACCCCCGACGACGACATTCAGGTCGTTTCGGCGTTGTTTGCCAAACAAAATATCCATGAGACTCCCTCTGAATTGCTGCAGTCGGTATCCCCCGTCGATCGATATAAATCGTATGAAGATGTTCATGGGGTCTCGGAACCCATTCAGGAGACTCCTGAACTTTTGGCGTCCAGCTTGGAGGCATTGACGCGTGCGTTGAATCAATCCGTCTCGGAAGCGTCATTATTAAACTGCGACGATGATGATCCAGACACTCGACAACAAATACTGCTACATCAAGGATATTCATTAGCGGCCCTACAAGCACCGGCATACGTCGAAGAACAACTCCCCAAGTTTTTGAGGGCCGAAGGTTTTGATATAGATCACGCCAAGGTTAGAGCACTCAAATTTTTCAATGCCAAGCTACGATTCTTCGGACCTTCGGCGTTGGGACGAGAGCTATGTTTGAAAGACTTCAAAGAAGTTGAACTAAAAGTCCTTAGAGAAGGCGGTGTACAACTACTCACGGAACCAGATCAACGAGGACGACCCATATTGGCGCAATTTTCCAAAGTTTGCATGCACTATCCAGTAGAAATTGCGGTAAGACACAGAAGCGAAAATAAATAGCGTCAAGAGAGGCATGAAAATAGTGCAGATGCTCACGGTTTGTTTGTTTGTCCCCTCCCCCCCTCCATATTCGGTGAAAAAAGGCCAAACTCATGTTTTGGTCCGCCATGGTTGCGTCTCGTCACGAGAACAATCAAAGGCGAGGCTTTATTCACATCCATTATGGCGTCGATGTTCATGGGGCGTACAGTGAAGCCTCTACAAAGCGAGGTCTGGCGATTTCCTCGATGCTTGCATGTTTGCCCATCCGATACGCGGCGATCCATATTTGTATCAATGACCCATCCGCCTTGACGAGAACATCGCTGATGACCCAAGTTGCACCAAGACGGTACCTATTTCGGATACAATCTCATTTTGGAACGCACTTGGAATGCCGATACAATCTCATGACGTTTGGGATTCCACTTTCGGTCATGAGCGTAGTTCAAAACGATGGCTCTATAGATTTGACAAAACACTTGGCGTGGTTGGCTCGAATGGAGGATGAAGAAACGAAAAGGACCGGGCGGCCTCTTTCTGAAACTTCCACCCCTTTCGATACTACTTGTTCCATCGCGGCTGCAGCTACAGAGCCAACCAACTCGGTTGCGCCTCCGAGAGACATGGATGTAATCATGGGAAAAGGATTACGAGGCATAAGCTCCAAAGGGAATCAACTCCTGAAGCGGCTAGTCGAGGAGCGTCTGGATGAATATAATTCGGTGGTTCGAATCAAAAAGGCATACATCGCGGGAGAGATTTATACCGACATGCGACGAAGAGGCTGTCGATTTCTTGCTCCGTCAAAGACTGGAAAAAATGCTACTTCTTCAATAGCAGCTACTGGCAGTGGTAGTAGTGCAATCCTAGTTTGGGAAGAAGTTCTAGAGGCAGAAGCAGTAAATCGCATATGCCATACCTTTCGAAACTTGCGACAGTCTGCAGCACAATGCTGCAGCACGGAGTCGACAAACAAAGCTTAGTATCGCAGTCGGGAATTTGATTAATGTGCGAGAATCCATTGTCGGCACTTTGTTCAATTTCAATTTTATGGAGCTCCCTTCTCGACAATATACCGTAGTAAAACAACGAAATTTCTCCAGTATTCATATTCGGGCCATGATTACCAATACAATGAATAGAGTCTTTTATGGAATTGCTGTCGTATACCTATTTGTCTACGTTCCCAATCGATTGGGTGTCGTCTTGGGGTTATCCAAATTGTACTGTTGTCATTTTTCCAAGAATACCCTCAGCTGATGTGGGCAACAGTGCGAATCCAAATAGCTCGCCGGGTGGGCTACCGAGACATCCCCGATGGCGGACGGACTGGATTTACCGCGAAGTGCAAATAGGCGAAAGTACAAGGGGCCCTTGTGTGAGAGCCGAGCGGTGGGCTCGTGTTGGGTGGTTGGCAACCGGGGGGGGGGCGGCGCTGGGGGGCGCCTGAGATAGTGGACTTAGGGGGATCTTTGGGAAGATGCCAAGCGGGTTTGCAGCCATGTTTGAGGGTTCTTTTCATGAAATAACACGGCGATACCACCCGATAGCCATTTTGCCTTGCTTCCCCCAAATGGATCTGCTATTTACTTTGCACCCACAAGTTGTCCCTCCTAACAAATTGAGTTGAGTGCAAGATAGTAGACGGGTGACAAACATTGAATTTTGAGGGCCTCACAGTTGTGCCATGGCATGGCCATGGCACTCACTGGAGGCAGTGACATGCAAAATAGAATAGCAAAATCCAGGGACTATTACTGTTCCGTTCCTTCTGTGAACCGTAGAATAAAAAAAGTTCCTCCGAAAAGATTCTCTCGGGGACGACTCCTTCCGATTGCGATCCCGGCCTGCCAGATCTCCCAGATCTTAGATCTTGGAGGGAAAATCTCGTTCCAACTCGTGCCAACGCGCGAAATATCCCTGTAGACCATAGTACATATCCAACGGTTAGAAATATATTTCAGTTGAGACACAAAACACTCACAAAATCGGCGACGATGGCAGGTAAAAAGACTAGCAACACGACCACCAACGGTTCGGATTCCGAGCCGGATGAGAGCAATGTTGGCGACAAGGAGCATGTGGATCAGCCTGCATGCCCTCCAACGAGCACCTGCCACGTTTTCATCCAGACTCTTAAGGATAAGGTTGCAAGGCTTCAACGCGATGCAAGGAAACGAAAGGAGGAGTACCAGACGGCCTTCCATCATAAAGATATGAACTTTGAGAAGAAGGACGCAGCCTATAACAACCTTAAAGCTTCTATTGAGTCCAACGAAAAGGCGAAGGATGCTGAAAAGGCTGCAGCGCTCAGCCTGGCAGAAGCAAAAGCCGACAGAGAGCTGGGCAAGCAAAAGGCAAAGTACGTCAGTCTTGTACTCACGACCGACCATCGGATCAACGTCCTCGATGCTAATTGCAAGAACAAGGACAAGGAGATCGCCAAACTCAATTCAGACTTGAGGACTGCACGTCTCGAGTCCAAGAAGGCGCACTCTGCCGCAAATGAGGCCGAGTCCAATCTTGCCGAGAAGGTGGAGGCTCTCAAAAAAATAAGCCATGATTCCACCACCCGCGAGAAGGATCTTAAGGCTGCCTACGCAAGAATCAAGACTCTGGAGAAGCAGATCGACAGTCAAATGGAGCTGAAGTTGTCGACTGCTCTACAGAAGAAGCAATGCGACTTGCAAGCAAAACAGGTCATGCTTCAGCTAGAAGCCCAGAAGGAGCGCAAAGCAATTGCGATGAAGAAGCTGGACATCGAGGCCAAGATCAAGCTACAAGCCCACAAGTTGTCAGTGGCAAAGTCTGTTATCAAGAGCAAGTCGCAGGCCAAACTCTATGAACACAAGTCTAAGATCAAGCAGAGTCGAGACCATGTCAGTGCTCATCAGGCCGCCAACAACAATGGCCCGCACTTTGGCGCCCATCCAACGAACGGGCAGTTTCCCAATGTCGGCACCATCGGCGCCGAATCTTTGCTCAACACGTTGTCTCTGCTTGGGAAACAGAAGAAGCCACAGCCAGGAGTAGATCCGAATCTATTCCAGCAGACGCTCACCCAGCTCTTTCCCACTGTCAGCCCTCATTCCATTGCTATGACACCACAAAAGAATGAAGAGCTTCTTCCTCATGGGTGGCAGCGCGTGGAAGACCCAACTACTGGGCGTCCATACTACGTTAGTCCCAGTTCTGGCAAGGTTGTCTTTAATCGACAAGAGATCTACAAGCAGGCGCCACGAGATCCTTTGTCTCCCGTGGACAGCAATACAACAATCAAACCCGAAGTTCCCACCTCCCACTTTTTTTTTGCAGCTGCAGCCCATAGCTACAACGGCAAGAAGCAGAAGACTATTCATGATGGAGAGACTATCAGCATTGCGGATTCATCCTCCTCGTTCAGCAACAAGAAGGAAAACGCCAGCGGGCTGATAGATGCTTTGTCTGGGGTGAAACCGGAAGTTCCTACCCCCCGCTCTTTCTTTGCAGCTGCAGCCCGTAGCTACAACAACAACAAGCAGACTATTCATCACGAAGAGATCATCAGCATTGCGGATTCAGCCTCGTTGAGTAAGAAGGAAAATGCTGGCGGGCAGGGAGACTTTCTTGAAGAATCACCGGAAATCATCTTCGGATCAGCGCCTCCTTTGTTGGGTAGTACAATCGCCTGCCATCAAACGTCAGAGGATGAGGATACAGTCTACGATGATGACGATGATGACAAATCGCAGGAACTGTTTAAGTCGTCACAGTCATCGCAGTCATCCGAGACCGCGTTGAAGGAGAACTAGACTTGTCGGTGGGATTATTTTCAAAAAAGTACATATTTGGCGTGGGTGGTTCTGCCACTCTATTTCGCTGATCCTACATTATTATTCGATATATGATAGCCTAATAGAATATTAAACAACTATTAGTAGCCACAGTGCGCAGCACACTTAACTATTAGTTCGTAGTTGATTGACTCTGCAACGACTCGTCCAACTTGCTGTTCAATAGTCATTTGAGAGATCTCGGCACCTCCGTCAGAGCGGTACCGGTCTGACCGGATACGCCGAGCTAGGATATGAAACACCAATTCAATTGGGTTTAGTTCTGGTGCCCTTGTTGGCAAGGGGATCACCAGAACTCCGTAGGAGAACAAAAGGTCTCTAACGTGGGATGCCTCGGCACCAGTATGGATGGCAGCATTGTCCATTATCAGCACATCGCCCGGCTGGAACCAGTTATGGCCCAGCAGATACTTGATGTATGCTGTGAACAATGCTGCTGTTCCGTTCTCCTTGCCAATGGTGAAGTGCATGGCTGGCTCCAGTCCACAACAGCGTATGATTGCAATCATATTTACCGCCGCCCTGAAGTTCCCTGAAACAGGGATCCCCCGAATGGTGTTGGTAAGTGGGTCCACCCTCACTTTATTGTTGTAGACATCTCCATTGATGAAATGCTTTTCATCAATGAAGTGGTACTTTGCATGGTCGGGGAACTTTACTATCTTCTCCATGAACTCGTGGTAACGGTGGATGTTTTGAGGTTTCCACTTGTCGATGGGAACCAGTGGGGCTGTTCGTAGGGACCCACGGTAGTCAAAACGATGTTTAAAAAAATGGTCGATGGTCTGCACACAGACCATTGTACCGGTAGATTGTCGTAGCTTGGTTTGGTACTCAAGCAAGGTCATCTGATCGTTCTCTGCACGTAGAGAGAGAAGCACAACGGTATCAAGGGGGGAAATTTTTGTGTATTGTCGTCGTGTTTCCCACAAATCCTCCTTCGCAACATTGGGGTCTAGTAGCCCCCCGGTCTCCAGATACTCAGAGATGACTCGGTGTGCATAGCCCACGCTCACCTTCGCCGCCTCTGCCACTTGACGTGTCTTAAGCCGACCGTTTTGGTGGTAGTCGTTGTCAGCAGCCCGTTGAAGCTCAAGAAAGGTCTGGAGCACTTCTAACTTCTTCTCCATGGTGTACCGGACACCATGTTTGAAGAACCCACCATTCAAGTTAACCTCCATAGTGGTAAAATTTGTTGTCGTTGTTGTCGCAATGATGTGAGCAACGATGGGTCATTGTCGCCATAATGGTTGTTGATTGCCGGCAATTCGCGCCAAATTTGATTTGCGTCGCTCTCGGATCGCAATCGGAAGGAGGCATCCCCGAGAGAATCTTTTCGGAGGAACTTTTTTTATTCTACGGTTCACAGAAGGAACAGAACAGTAATAACATGGTACGGTAGTGGTTGCCACAAAAAGAAATAGGACTCGCACCTGTAATCTCGGTAACTTGGGTGTTCAGCTGATGTACTGTGCCACCGGTACCATTACCGAGATGTTCCTAAATAATAATATAATCTCTTATTAATTGGCTGTCAGAGGGACAGGACTTCCATTGATTGATACGTGGTGTACAATTGATATATATAGCCTGTATAATCTTATATCCGCTGTGACATCAATCTTGTATAGAGGCTCTAAGACGCTATAACTTATGCTCATATTAATTGCTTAATACATATAAAAATGCCCCTTCGGCTCCAATCCATGCCAGAAAACCAACCCTCCTGGCATATTCAATGTTTTCCTGGTTATTGTTGATCACTATAACGGGGAGCAAACTAAATTAATGAGGGGTTGCTACGAGTTGAGTGGTCGGCGCATTGGCGGCCGGCGGGCAACCGTTGATGACCGTTGGCCGGCTTGCGCGCCCGCCAGCATGACCGGCCGGCTCGGGTTGCACTGGATGACGTGAGCAGACCGGAGGGAATCTCAACACACCCTCGCAGTGCAAGTTGATGACGTCTTTGATGACTGAGTGCAACTTCAACTCAGGTTGGGGACAGTGTAGGTAGTAAGGTCGCATTCGTTGATGATGCGTGGCGGAATGATGTTTGGTGAAATAGTCCGCCAAGTTTGTCTGTCCGGGCTCCCATTGTACTTCAAATTCTTTTTCGCGTACGCGGTCCCTGATCCAGTGGTAACGCATGTCGATGGCCCGTGATCTGTTGGGCTTGATGGATGCATTGGCGATTCCGTGTGCAGTGGAGTTGTCCGTGACGATTGGTGTGGTGGATTGCGGGTGGCCCATGTCGGCAAGGGTTTGTCGGAGGATGATACCTTCTTTCATATTGACGAACAATCCGCCGATTTCTGCTTCCGAGGCGGAGGATGCAACGAGGCGAAGTATGCCTGCAATGTTGAGTACAGGCCCATTGAAAAAGTCAGGATCGTCTCTCTTGCCGAGATACCAATGTCCTCCAACTCGACTTCGGGCGGCCAGTGATGTGAGATAGCTGGCATCGCTGTGGCCTTTCAGTTTCATGTCGCTGGCCTTGTATCGGATGATCGCGTCGGGGTGGGTTGCACAGTAGTCTAAAAATTGCTTGACGTCCGCTTTGGTTTGTTCGGTGGCGTTGGCCTGCTGGGAGGCAATTTCGCTGAGAGTCATGAGCATGGTCGGGTCGACACCTCGGGCGTAGAAGAGGTTGGTTCCAACAATTTGCTGGATTTTGGTGACTTCTTCCTTCGTCAGTCGTGGGGTGAGATCGGGCGGTGCTACTGTTTGTACCTTCTTGCCGTACTGGGGTTCGGCATATCGGTGAGGGGCATGTTGCGGTTTAGGCGGGAGCGGATGTGCATATTTTTCGAGCGCCGTTGGGATGTATCCAGGCATGGACATGTCGCATGTGCGTGCCTCATAGTCCCAGGTGAGGGTGATGCCACCGAAAAGTTTGGCGTCCCAATCGGTGGAGACTGCTTCATAATCGCGTTGGAGAAGTGTTAGGAGGTGGTTGGCGTCGTCCTTGGTGATGAATTTCACAGCGAAATCGTTGACGACGAGGCAGAAACTGATCGCCTTGGTAGTATGCTTCCATAGGCCCGGAGTGTGCCTGCTTTGGTAGAACCCATGTTTTCCCAAGCGGCGTTCGAGTTGTTGGTTGGCCAAGATGCCGGCCTGAGGTAAGCCATACATGCATTTTTCGATCCGAATGAAGACATTGCCTCGCTCATCCACTTTGTCGTCGAGTTGGTACTCGTGCATGATCTCGTCTGGTATGAGGGATCGATGTATTTTCATGAATTCAGGGTCGGGAAGGGGGGTGCCCAAATAGAAGTTTTTAATGTCAAAGCATGCCATGCGTGCTCCTGGTGTCGAAAGGACGCTATTCACGTGAAGCTTGAATGTCGTAAGATCGGCCGTTGGCGTGCGCTTGTCGCCTGGATAGTCGATTCGGTTTCCTCCCACGGTAAGGCGGGTTCGGTGTGGCTCGGATTTCTGTGGTCTGTACTCACACACAAATCGCCCGTAGGTGGGGATTTTGCCTTTTGGTATTTCTTCTTTGCTGATGAAACGGATGGTGTCAGTGCCTTTGACCCGGTTGCCGACTCCTTGCGCTAGGCGACCGAATTCGTTCGCGGCTGAAATTTTCCACACAGTGCAGTACTTGGGGTGCCGTAGTAGGTCGCGATATTCGAGTTGTTTGCCGGTGTCGGGATCGAAGATTGGTGCTGCATAGGATTCCCAGGAGAACGTCGGGCCCAGGGCTTCAAACATGGTTTCTAAGGGCGTGTCTGGGACCGTTTGTGTTGGGATGTTCGTGTCGTGCATCCTCGGAGCTGGCACCCTCGGAGCGGGCACCTCAGTGAGAGCTGCGGCTGCGGCCGCCGGTGGGTGTTTTTTGGGGTCCACCCTCGGAAGTGCGGCTCCAAAAATTGTTGCCAATTCTTTGATTGCTGCTAACTGGTCGTCTCCAATGTTCAGGTATGGTGCTGCTGGATGGGGGTTGGCAAGTGCCGCGGTTAAGTCCTTGGCTGCGCGTATGGCAGCTTCCGACGATGAGAGTTTCGGCATTTTGACGTTGGCAGGGAAAAATTCGTCGGTGTCACAGATGCGTTCGGCGTTTGTGTCGGGTATCCATATACGATAACATCGGTAGTGTTCATGGGCTGGTCCGACATACCAGCCGCGCAGTCCGTGGGTGGCCCAAGTGGAACGGTTCGTGGATTTGACATGGGCGACAACCTTGGTGCCCGGTGGCGCGAGAGGCGTTCGGTTGAAATCAAAGGCGCCGTTTAGTTGCGCGTAGGCCGACAGTCTCGGATTTATTCTCGATGGTCGCAGAAGATTCAGGGTCAGTTGGGCCTGGTCCAAAAGTTGATCCCACAGTTGAAGGGGAAAATCGCGGTCGGTAGACGCTAGGCCGGCAATGAAGTGTTTTTTAAACGTGCGAATGGCTCGTTCAGCCGCGTTGCGACGATGGATTCCTGCTGGTGTGAGTTGGTAGTCGACGTTGTGTTTCTTGAGAAAATTTTTGAGAGCCGTGCTTATTTCGTTGTCCAGGCGTTGGAGTTGGGGACGTAGGCCACGAGCCGTTAAGTGCTCATAAATTTTAGTGAAAGCCTTCAGAATTTCGGAGCCTTGACGCGTTTTTAGTGGCTCGACTAGAATAGCATTACTATCGTAGTCGTACACCACCATTAGGTATTTGGAGCCATGGACGGAAGTCATTGGGAACGCTCCCGTCTGATCCGAGAAGATTAGTCCGGTTGGCGACGCGATATCCTCGATCGTGGCAAAGACACAATTGGTACGATCGTTAGTGTCCTCGCCCTGTGGATCGGCCTCGAGTGGCACTTCCTCAGCTGGGGAAGGCGTCTGTGTGGGCGTTGTCGCGATTCGAGTCGAACGTAGATTTTTCCTTTGTTGGTCTAGATGGCCTAAGGCCGTGGCGATGGATTTTGGGAGATGGGTACGAACGTTGTCGACACTAAGTCCGGGCCACGTGGCGAAGAAACCTTTTCGAATTGGCGCTAGAAAAGTGGAAAGGACGGGGCTGAAGGCTGCAGCGTGTAGATAGGCGACGGTATCGGCGATGGTGGTTGACTCATAAACATTGTTGAGGACGAGGGGCGCTGGCGGTGGCGTTGGCATCGAAAGGTCGACCTGGTACAATCCATTGGGTAGGCGCGTTCCTTGCAAGATTGTACGATTTTGGTGTTCTACCCGGACAGCGCGCTGATCGAACGAAACGTTGCAGCCATGGTCACACAAGATAGGTACGGAGAGAAGCGAATGCCCACTGAGGGCGGGGAACACATGACTGGTGCGAGCGGCGGGGGGTAGGCCTGGGAGTGGTAAAAGACCAACATGGCTGGAGCTGATCGGGGTTCCATCCGGTAAGGTGACAATGATTGGACTGGTTGCCGGACGAAGATCTTCTAATGGACAAGTGAGCTTCAAGTAGTGACCTGTTGCTGCACTGTCTACGATAAGGGGAGAGGCTTGGTTGGGGAGACGATTGAATGAGTTGGGAGCTGTCTTGCTAGTAGTTATGACGCTACTAGGTTCAATCGTTGCCCCACACCATCAGTTGGTAGTGTTGCATCCGGCTTCACTTCCTCCCATCTTGTTGTCCCGCGTTGCCTCTTTCTGGTGGCCCGGCTTGGGGGTGCGGCAGGTGGCGCTAGTGTGGCCGTTTCCAACTAAGGCTCCGTGTGTCCAGCAGTAGGCGGTGGCATGGGGTTTGGTGCGTTCGAATTGCCGACGCGGGCGCCATTCACCACGGGCTCGAGCTGGTGGCTGCGGTTGATTTTTCAAGGTCTGGACTTCGGTTCTTAGCGCAGCGAGTTCGTTGGTAAGATCACGCAGCTGGGTGATCATGGTGGTGTTTGCCGCGCTGAGGTCCGAATTAGCTGCAGTGAGGTTGGCTACGGTGAGTTTGTCGGCCGCCGTCGCTTCCGAAAGGCGCTGGAGCACCTCCATCGCGTTGGCATAACGGTGGTGTCCACTTGTCGCGTCTTGGTCTAGGCGTAGCTGAATTGTCGCTTCGGTGAAATGTTCCTTGAAGTTCGCCCAGTTTTGGTCGGCATCGGGGAGTTTTCTCCATTCTCGGCATGCGTCACCTAGCATCCCAGTGGCATGGACCAGAACATACGCCGTGTTGAGGATTTGTGCGGGAGAGAACGGCTGGCCCGCCTCCTGGGCGGTATCGACGGCTTCCTCGATCTGGTTGATGAGGACTTCAAACGGTTGGGTCGGATCCCACGGTTTCTTCATGGCGTCCTGGATTTTAACGATTTCTTGGGGCGGGAGTCGGCCATAGGACGTGAAGAGATGGTCCAAGATTTGGCGTGGTGTCAGATGTTCGTAAAATGTGTTGGGGTTTCGAAGGGCCCGGACGTAGATGGGGTCAACAGCTGATAGGATTACCGTTCGGAGGGCGCCCATGCAGTTTTTGTAGGTGCCGTAGGTGCGCACCTCCTCCTCCCAATCCGCCCGAGATTCCGCAATTTCGATGTTGTCGGCTCCTTCTGGGATGAATGGGATGGGATCGGGTACCGGTGGGGGGATGAACGGTGCTTCGTTGGGTACCAGCGTCGCCCACGCCGCGGGTTTGAGTACCAGGAATAGGTGTCCGTGTTCACCGCCTCCCATGGTGGTGGCGATCTTCATCGCACTGGATTTAAGATAATCCGTGAGTTCGCGCAGAGCAAAGAAAGTGGGCATCCCTTGGATGCGTGGGCGTGGTTCTGGCCACGTGCTGAGAATCTCAGCTTCGGTGAGAGGACTGGCTCCCATGATGGACAAAGATCACAGGGTTGCAGGGCGCTCGGAGCGATAGTGGCAATGACCGACTGTGTCTTTGTAGAGAAGATTTAGTTTGCTCTGTTGATCACTATAAGGGGGAGCAAACTAAATTAATGAGGGGTTGCTACGAGTTGAGTGGTCGGCGCATTGGCGGCCGGCGGGCGACCGTTGATGACCGTTGGCCGGCTTGCACGCCCGCCAGCATGACCGGCCGGCTCGGGTTGCACTGGATGACGTGAGCAGACCGGAGGGAATCTCAACAGTTATTAACTCTCTGTTCCTATGTATCTCGTCAACTATTCAGGTGATCAGAATGACACTCCATTGCTCCAATTAATCCGGCTTTCCCTCCCCACGGTCTGGCCAGCTCGAATATTGTGTGTAACAAACCTGACCGCCTTGCAGCCAACTTTCACCACCAAGAAATCATCTCACATCTCTTCAATTAAAGCTGTGGCAGCATCATTGTTTACTTTAATCGAAGCTCTTCTGATTTGCCATTGTCGTTTTTCTTGATCTTTGACAGTCTGTGTCAGCATTTGAGTTCAAACTTTTCTTGAGTTTTTCAATTTTCATCTATCCCGAACACCCCTTCGAAGCAATTAGCATACTAATTTTCAGAGTACTTTCGGCACCCAAAACTTCAAATAATTACTACCTTGTGAATACTCAATGCCTGACATAGACATCCACATTCACTTTACCATCATTCCAAAAGCTACATTGTCCTGAAAATTTGATCCCCAGACAAGCTTGTTACATCGAGATAACATCGATTCTATCATCGTTACTAATTTGCCTAAGTAATGCCTAAGTAATTCTTTCGGATTTTCCCCCCTGTTTTTTGAGCCCATTTCACTTCGTAAGAGCACGGGCTAAGTCCCGGTCAGACGGCCCGGCGTACAAATTTTTTCGAACTCTGACCCGCGCGCAAGGGCTAACTCCCCGATAAATTTTGTACGGAACAGAATCTGACGTACAGATCCGACCATCTGAACGAGGGGGACAGATCTCGCGTACAGAATTTTGACTCACACGACAGCAACACCACAACGAATATTTTCACATTATCGCATTTAAAACTCATCTCATCTCTACCACTATCCTTGCATCATCCACAATGATGAAGACCCCAAGGTCACCACAAGTAGCTAGCGGGTTAGGAGGTCAAATAAGTAGCACAACTAGCTAGGTGGTGATCAACTCGTTTGACTTTGTCATGCAGTTTCGACGCGCGAGAGCAGTTTGAACGAGCCGTTCTGTCATGGAGCGATAGCCCCTGCGCGCCCTCGTTCGAATTAATAGGTTATGAGACAAAAAATCGTGGTCGGTTGATTAGTTTGACCAAGAAACCGCGTACAGAAAAGGAATCTGTACGCGCAGTCTGACCGCGAGAGATAGCCTGTGCTCTAAGGATCTTCTCTCTATCAAATTTGGCCTCTCGAGTGTTTGAGTGCGTATGAGTGCGCATATGCGTATGCGCCCGCATATGACCGCCCTGCTGGCATTTCAGCGAGTTGGTTGGCGATATCGCTGTATGGCTGACCCATTCACCGTGATGCCGGTTCCCCGTCGATGTAGCGACTTACTTAAATCATAATTACTGTTATCATGCACAATCATTCAGTTTATTAGACCCAGATCGCCCAACCAGACCTGAACGGAAAATCGCCAGCCGACGATGGCGGTTTATCGGATGCAACCATGTATGTATTTTATTCTATCAGCCGATCTGATAATCTAAAATAAATTGATGCGAGAAACGAACGGCAACGGTAACCCAACGGTGGCCCACAGAAATGCAATTCTGTGATGGGTCACTCTTTATGGGTTGTGAATTATCGTTATTGCTATCATCGCTGAAACCATCCATCCGACGCCATGTTGGCCATGACTCCTTTCGAAGAGCTCTCCATCCGCCTTTTCTTCCGTGAAGCCGAGCAGATGGGGATCCCTAGCCCTACTGTTGACCAGCTCGTGCATGAGGGCCTTGAAGCGCCCTCGGATCTTGCTGACTTTACCGACAAGGAGATTGACGACGTCAAAGAAAACCTCCGCCGCCCATCCGGGCGCATTCCCGATCCGAACCAGGCGGACCCAGTACCTGCAGGCGAAATTGCCAGGACGGTCCCGGTAGAACCCTTCGTCATCAGCGCCAAGTCGATCATGCGCCTGAAAGTTATGGCCAACTTGGTGCGGTATTACAAAACGGTTGA
This sequence comes from Nitzschia sp. DOCU1, assembly GCA_951394045.1. Taxonomy (NCBI): domain Eukaryota; phylum Bacillariophyta; class Bacillariophyceae; order Bacillariales; family Bacillariaceae; genus Nitzschia; species Nitzschia sp. DOCU1. The sequence goes on along the minus strand of CATOAN010000028.1, from coordinate 13,668 downwards.
TCGTCCTCTGACCGTGGAGAACATGAGGTGGGACCCTGTGGGCAAGGCGTTCAACGATCACTGGAAGATCTTGCTGGAAAGAAAGAAGGGAGAGGAACCGGAAATGCCAAAAATTACAAAATCCAACCCCATTATCCGTTGGGTAGAATCGTTTGACGACTACCTCTCGCGAATTGTTGGTGATCGCAACATTCCTCTCTCCTACGTGATTCACCCTGAGTCTGCCCGTGCAACGCTTACCAACATGGTTGAGATTGGTTGAGAGCTTCAACCCTATGGTGACGGCTATGACAGCATTGAGGACGAACTGATTAGCCGTGCGTCGCACACTCATGCACTATACAAGGACAACAATACGTTAGTATACCACAAGCTTGAGGAGACCCTACGTGGAACCTCTTACTACGCCTCGTTAAAACCCTTCCAACGCAAGAAGGATGGTCATGGTGCCTATTTGGCCCTCCTTGCACAACATTGTGGCCGTGACAAATGGGACGCTCTAATCAAAGAGCAGGAGCATGTGCTCCACAACCGCAAATTCCGGGGACAAGATCAATTTACGCTGGAAAAATTTGTTGCCATGCATCGCAATGCCTACGTCATGCTGCAACTTGCATCCAACCATGTCACATACCAACTGCCAGCTGAAATCACCCGTGTGAAATATTTGATTGATGCTATCGAATGCAATCACCCACCTTGGCAGGCAGCCATCGCCCTGGCTCGCCGCGATCAATCGGATAACTTTGAAAATGCTGCTGCGGAATTAATTCCTGCATGTCCCGTCAACGCCAAACGAAAGACAACCAGCAAACGCAATGGCGGTGCGGAGATCTCCTCCGTGGAGGCCGAAGTCTCCTCTGCCGAAGCAACTCCTAAAAAGGGCCGTGGTGTCAGTGGCGTTGAACTGCGATGGCACACGAAGGCAGAGTATGCCAAACTCCCGCCCGATCAAAAGGATGAGCTTCGAAATTACCGCAATGAGAGGGAGGCCAACGGACATGGTCGTACTCTTCCAGGCAAACGTGGTCGTGGCACTCCCGAGAAGAAACTGAACAAACGGGTTAAATCTGCTGTTAAATCGGCTCTGGCCAAACAGACTGCTGCTGCCTCTGCCGTCACAGCAACAAAGGATGATGATGAATCCCTACGCAGCTATGTGCTTTCCTTGATGGAGGCCTCTTCGGGAGGCCTTGCTGCCACCACCCCAAAATCCAAAGGAAACGTTTCCTTTGCCGATGCCGCAGCCACGACTGACTCACCCCTGGAGGCAGCTGCGGTCCTCAAGAAAATAATTGCTCGTGCTCATGTCCATGGCCATGCTACGGCTTTGTCTTGAATTGGCCCGGCGTTGTCCGAGGGGAGGCGACATGAGGAAACCTCGGCAACCGTGCCGGAACCCATGAATTTTCACGTTTCTTCAGTGATCCGTGGTTCGAACACCGCCCCACCCAACACGAATCCCTTGTCCTTGGTTCGTTGCGAATTGGACTCTCATGCAAACATGGTTGTCCTAGGCAGAGAGTGCTTGATTCTGAATAAATCAGGAAAAACATGCCGGGTCACACCGTTTGCACCCGACTATGACGCGATCCCTGACGTACCAATTGTGGATGCTGCACTCCTGTATCCGTGTCCATTTACAGGAACCCGTACGGTTCTTGTTGTTTTGAATGCCCTGCATATTCCAACCATGCAGCATCATTTGTTCCCTCCATTTATCTTGCGGGAAGCGGGGGTCATCGTGAACGACACCCCGAAAATACATGTCAGTGATCCGACCGTACAGGATCATTCGATCTATCTTCCGACAATAGATCGACGAATCCCACTACACCTCAACGGGATTTTCTCCTATTTTGAGGTACGAAAACCGAGTATTGATGAATGCAATGAGCTCTTGGACGAGACTGCCATCATTACACCAGAAGGCGAGTGGGAACCGCACTCATCTCACTATGCCATGAATGAAGATCAAATGCTAGATTGGAAAGGTAGGATGGTCTCGCCAAAATCAAGGCAGACTATATTAATTGATGACCTCCCAGACGATGACGCTATGATCTCCTCGGTTCAGATTGGAACGGAGGAAAATAAGTTCATCGATGCTCTGCTCATCACGGATGGAAGCGACAGCCATCCAGAGTATACTGAGGATCAAGAGGACAGGCACGCTGAAACGAGAAGGCACGAGGCCTACCTGCGTGACCCTGGAGAGGACCTGACTCTTGATGTGTCCAGTCTGGCAGCCTGGCTGGTGGAAAAGTGCAATATTTCAAAGATTGCCGCCGCTATAGGAGCCACTGTAGGCTGGGACCAACCGGTCCTGTTTCCGGAGTATGATGAAAAGTGCTCAACAACAGGACCAACGAACCTACCGAACGACATTGCTATGAGGGAATACTTTTGCTCAGCGACATCAGCTTCCAGAGCACAAGGGGTAGACCCTGAAAAGTTATCCAAATTGTGGCGCATCGATTATGACACAGCGAGGCGCACCATCAAGACCACTACTCAACGTGTACGACGACCTGTGGCAGAAGGCCTGACCAGGAATTATCCGACAAATGATCGAATGCTACGTTATTGTCGGATTGATGAATATTTCTACATGGACACCTTCTTTGCATCCAAGAAGGCAGGCAAGTCGTCGCGTGGCAATAAATGCATGCAATTATTTGTCAGTGACCGTGGCTTCATGTATGTGGTTCCAATGAAGTCCAAGTCCGAAGTGCCTTTCGCGATGAAAATGTTCGCAAAGGCAGTTGGCGCCCCGGATGCCATAATATGTGACCACTCCGGGGAGCAAACATCGCAAGCCATGCGTGATTTTCTCCATAAAATTGGCACATCCCTTCGTGTGTTAGAACGTGGGACCCCCTGGGCTAACAAGGCAGAGCTTTATGTTGGACTTTTGAAGGAGGCTGTTCGCCAGGACATGAAGGAAGCTCAGACACCATTGCCGTTTTGGGATTACTGCGCGGAACTACGCGTTCGCATTAATAATCTCACTGCGAAGGATATGTTGCAGCTCGAGGGACGCAATGCCAATTGGCACACAATGCGAGATGGTGGTGACATCTCAAACCTGTGTCAATTCGGCTGGTACGAATTTGTGTACTATCTTGATTCCTCTGGTTTTCCCTGTCCGAAGGAATTATTGGGCCGATGCCTAGGCCCCGCCACCGGTGCAGGGAACGACATGTGCCAGTGGATACTATCTCATACCGGGGAGGTCTTTCCTCGCCGCACAGTACGCCCACTGAATAAAATTGAGCGGGACTCTCCGGCCGAACTAGAGAAGCAAAAGAAATTTGATGATGCAATTGAGGCTCGCTTTGGTACAGCGGCCATACCACTCCCAAAACCAAAAGTGGAGGACTCAGCAGACGATGACGCTAACCTGAGTGATGAGCCCTTTGGGGATACTGCGGACCATGCCCACACGTTCTTTGGAAATTCTTCTATACCGGCAGTGGATGACCCTGTTGATGCCCGCGGCCACGCCATTGGTCAGCAACCACTCTACGACACACTCATTAATTTGGAAGTTCTCCTCCCACATGACGACCAGCTACAACTGACCGTGGAGAACATGAGGTGGGACCCTGTGGGCAAGGCGTTCAACGATCACTGGAAGATCTTGCTGGAAAGAAAGAAGGGAGAGGAACCGGAAATGCCAAAAATTACAAAATCCAACCCCATTATCCGTTGGGTAGAATCGTTTGACGACTACCTCTCGCGAATTGTTGGTGCTCGCAACATTCCTCTCTCCTACGTGATTCGCCCTGAGTCTGCCCGTGCAACGCTTACCAACATGGTTGAGATTGGTTGAGAGCTTCAACCCTATGGTGACGGCTATGACAGCATTGAGGACGAACTGATTAGCCGTGCGTCGCACACTCATGCACTATACAAGGACGACAATACGTTAGTATACCACAAGCTTGAGGAGACCCTACGTGGAACCTCTTACTACGCCTCGTTAAAACCCTTCCAACGCAAGAAGGATGGTCGTGGTGCCTATTTGGCCCTCCTTGCACAACATTGTGGCCGTGACAAATGGGACGCTCTAATCAAAGAGCAGGAGCATGTGCTCCACAACCGCAAATTCCGGGGACAAGATCAATTTACGCTGGAAAAATTTGTTGCCATGCATCGCAATGCCTACGTCATGCTGCAACTTGCATCCAACCATGTCACATACCAACTGCCAGCTGAAATCACCCGTGTGAAATATTTGATTGATGCTATCGAATGCAATCACCCACCTTGGCAGGCAGCCATCGCCCTGGCTCGCCGCGATCAATCGGATAACTTTGAAAATGCTGCTGCGGAATTAATTCCTGCATGTCCCGTCAACGCCAAACGAAAGACAACCAGCAAACGCAATGGCGGTGCGGAGATCTCCTCCGTGGAGGCCGAAGTCTCCTCTGCCGAAGCAACTCCTAAAAAGGGCCGTGGTGTCAGTGGCGTTGAACTGCGATGGCACACGAAGGCAGAGTATGCCAAACTCCCGCCCGATCAAAAGGATGAGCTTCGAAATTACCGCAATGAGAGGGAGGCCAACGGACATGGTCGTACTCTTCCAGGCAAACGTGGTCGTGGCACTCCCGAGAAGAAACTGAACAAACGGGTTAAATCTGCTGTTAAATCGGCTCTGGCCAAACAGACTGCTGCTGCCTCTGCCGTCACAGCAACAAAGGATGATGATGAATCCCTACGCAGCTATGTGCTTTCCTTGATGGAGGCCTCTTCGGGAGGCCTTGCTGCCACCACCCCAAAATCCAAAGGAAACGTTTCCTTTGCCGATGCCGCAGCCACGACTGACTCACCCCTGGAGGCAGCTGCGGTCCTCAAGAAAATAATTGCTCGTGCTCATGTCCATGGCCATGCTACGGCTTTGTCTTGAATTGGCCCGGCGTTGTCCGAGGGGAGGCGACATGAGGAAACCTCGGCAACCGTGCCGGAACCCATGAGTTTTCACGTTTCTTCAGTGATCCGTGGTTCGAACACCGCCCCACCCAACACGAATCCCTTGTCCTTGGTTCGTTGCGAATTGGACTCTCATGCAAACATGGTTGTCCTAGGCAGAGAGTGCTTGATTCTGAATAAATCAGGAAAAACATGCCGGGTCACACCGTTTGCACCCGACTATGACGCGATCCCTGACGTACCAATTGTGGATGCTGCACTCCTGTATCCGTGTCCATTTACAGGAACCCGTACGGTTCTTGTTGTTTTGAATGCCCTGCATATTCCAACCATGCAGCATCATTTGTTCCCTCCATTTATCTTGCGGGAAGCGGGGGTCATCGTGAACGACACCCCGAAAATACATGTCAGTGATCCGACCATACAGGATCATTCGATCTATCTTCCGACAATAGATCGACGAATCCCACTACACCTCAACGGGATTTTCTCCTATTTTGAGGTACGAAAACCGAGTATTGATGAATGCAATGAGCTCTTGGACGAGACTGCCATCATTACACCAGAAGGCGAGTGGGAACCGCACTCATCTCACTATGCCATGAATGAAGATCAAATGCTAGATTGGAAAGGTAGGATGGTCTCGCCAAAATCAAGGCAGACTATATTAATTGATGACCTCCCAGACGATGACGCTATGATCTCCTCGGTTCAGATTGGAACGGAGGAAAATAAGTTCATCGATGCTCTGCTCATCACGGATGGAAGCGACAGCCATCCAGAGTATACTGAGGATCAAGAGGACAGGCACGCTGAAACGAGAAGGCACGAGGCCTACCTGCGTGACCCTGGAGAGGACCTGACTCTTGATGTGTCCAGTCTGGCAGCCTGGCTGGTGGAAAAGTGCAATATTTCAAAGATTGCCGCCGCTATAGGAGCCACTGTAGGCTGGGACCAACCGGTCCTGTTTCCGGAGTATGATGAAAAGTGCTCAACAACAGGACCAACGAACCTACCGAACGACATTGCTATGAGGGAATACTTTTGCTCAGCGACATCAGCTTCCAGAGCACAAGGGGTAGACCCTGAAAAGTTATCCAAATTGTGGCGCATCGATTATGACACAGCGAGGCGCACCATCAAGACCACTACTCAACGTGTACGACGACCTGTGGCAGAAGGCCTGACCAGGAATTATCCGACAAATGATCGAATGCTACGTTATTGTCGGATTGATGAATATTTCTACATGGACACCTTCTTTGCATCCAAGAAGGCAGGCAAGTCGTCGCGTGGCAATAAATGCATGCAATTATTTGTCAGTGACCGTGGCTTCATGTATGTGGTTCCAATGAAGTCCAAGTCCGAAGTGCCTTTCGCGATGAAAATGTTCGCAAAGGCAGTTGGCGCCCCGGATGCCATAATCACCAACAGGGGAGGCAAACGTCTTCGGAAAACAACTTTTGGCTGGCAACTCAAGGTGCGATGGACCAATGGCCTTGAAGATTGGGTTTCTTAGGCTGACATGAAAGAAAGTCACCCAGTTGAAACAGCCGAGTATGCTACAGCTCGTAACATTGCTAAGGAACCTGCATTTCGTTGGTGGGTTCCTCATATGTTGCGAAAACAGGATGTCATTGTGAGCGCTGTCAAGGCTCGCACACGTTCGACACAATTCAAATACGGTTACAAGATTCCCACGAGTGTAGCCCAAGCCAATAAATATGACCTTGAAAATTCGCCAGGACATGAAGGAAGCTCAGACACCATTGCCGTTTTGGGATTACTGCGCGGAACTACGCGTTCGCATTAATAATCTCACTGCGAAGGATATGTTGCAGCTCGAGGGACGCAATGCCAATTGGCACACAATGCGAGATGGTGGTGACATCTCAAACCTGTGTCAATTCGGCTGGTACGAATTTGTGTACTATCTTGATTCCTCTGGTTTTCCCTGTCCGAAGGAATTATTGGGCCGATGCCTAGGCCCCGCCACCGGTGCAGGGAACGACATGTGCCAGTGGATACTATCTCATACCGGGGAGGTCTTTCCTCGCCGCACAGTACGCCCACTGAATAAAATTGAGCGGGACTCTCCGGCCGAACTAGAGAAGCAAAAGAAATTTGATGATGCAATTGAGGCTCGCTTTGGTACAGCGGCCATACCACTCCCAAAACCAAAAGTGGAGGACTCAGCAGACGATGACGCTAACCTGAGTGATGAGCCCTTTGGGGATACTGCGGACCATGCCCACACGTTCTTTGGAAATTCTTCTATACCGGCAGTGGATGACCCTGTTGATGCCCGCGGCCACGCCATTGGTCAGCAACCACTCTACGACACACTCATTAATTTGGAAGTTCTCCTCCCACATGACGACCAGCTACAACTGACCGTGGAGAACATGAGGTGGGACCCTGTGGGCAAGGCGTTCAACGATCACTGGAAGATCTTGCTGGAAAGAAAGAAGGGAGAGGAACCGGAAATGCCAAAAATTACAAAATCCAACCCCATTATCCGTTGGGTAGAATCGTTTGACGACTACCTCTCGCGAATTGTTGGTGCTCGCAACATTCCTCTCTCCTACGTGATTCGCCCTGAGTCTGCCCGTGCAACGCTTACCAACATGGTTGAGATTGGTTGAGAGCTTCAACCCTATGGTGACGGCTATGACAGCATTGAGGACGAACTGATTAGCCGTGCGTCGCACACTCATGCACTATACAAGGACGACAATACGTTAGTATACCACAAGCTTGAGGAGACCCTACGTGGAACCTCTTACTACGCCTCGTTAAAACCCTTCCAACGCAAGAAGGATGGTCGTGGTGCCTATTTGGCCCTCCTTGCACAACATTGTGGCCGTGACAAATGGGACGCTCTAATCAAAGAGCAGGAGCATGTGCTCCACAACCGCAAATTCCGGGGACAAGATCAATTTACGCTGGAAAAATTTGTTGCCATGCATCGCAATGCCTACGTCATGCTGCAACTTGCATCCAACCATGTCACATACCAACTGCCAGCTGAAATCACCCGTGTGAAATATTTGATTGATGCTATCGAATGCAATCACCCACCTTGGCAGGCAGCCATCGCCCTGGCTCGCCGCGATCAATCGGATAACTTTGAAAATGCTGCTGCGGAATTAATTCCTGCATGTCCCGTCAACGCCAAACGAAAGACAACCAGCAAACGCAATGGCGGTGCGGAGATCTCCTCCGTGGAGGCCGAAGTCTCCTCTGCCGAAGCAACTCCTAAAAAGGGCCGTGGTGTCAGTGGCGTTGAACTGCGATGGCACACGAAGGCAGAGTATGCCAAACTCCCGCCCGATCAAAAGGATGAGCTTCGAAATTACCGCAATGAGAGGGAGGCCAACGGACATGGTCGTACTCTTCCAGGCAAACGTGGTCGTGGCACTCCCGAGAAGAAACTGAACAAACGGGTTAAATCTGCTGTTAAATCGGCTCTGGCCAAACAGACTGCTGCTGCCTCTGCCGTCACAGCAACAAAGGATGATGATGAATCCCTACGCAGCTATGTGCTTTCCTTGATGGAGGCCTCTTCGGGAGGCCTTGCTGCCACCACCCCAAAATCCAAAGGAAACGTTTCCTTTGCCGATGCCGCAGCCACGACTGACTCACCCCTGGAGGCAGCTGCGGTCCTCAAGAAAATAATTGCTCGTGCTCATGTCCATGGCCATGCTACGGCTTTGTCTTGAATTGGCCCGGCGTTGTCCGAGGGGAGGCGACATGAGGAAACCTCGGCAACCGTGCCGGAACCCATGAGTTTTCACGTTTCTTCAGTGATCCGTGGTTCGAACACCGCCCCACCCAACACGAATCCCTTGTCCTTGGTTCGTTGCGAATTGGACTCTCATGCAAACATGGTTGTCCTAGGCAGAGAGTGCTTGATTCTGAATAAATCAGGAAAAACATGCCGGGTCACACCGTTTGCACCCGACTATGACGCGATCCCTGACGTACCAATTGTGGATGCTGCACTCCTGTATCCGTGTCCATTTACAGGAACCCGTACGGTTCTTGTTGTTTTGAATGCCCTGCATATTCCAACCATGCAGCATCATTTGTTCCCTCCATTTATCTTGCGGGAAGCGGGGGTCATCGTGAACGACACCCCGAAAATACATGTCAGTGATCCGACCATACAGGATCATTCGATCTATCTTCCGACAATAGATCGACGAATCCCACTACACCTCAACGGGATTTTCTCCTATTTTGAGGTACGAAAACCGAGTATTGATGAATGCAATGAGCTCTTGGACGAGACTGCCATCATTACACCAGAAGGCGAGTGGGAACCGCACTCATCTCACTATGCCATGAATGAAGATCAAATGCTAGATTGGAAAGGTAGGATGGTCTCGCCAAAATCAAGGCAGACTATATTAATTGATGACCTCCCAGACGATGACGCTATGATCTCCTCGGTTCAGATTGGAACGGAGGAAAATAAGTTCATCGATGCTCTGCTCATCACGGATGGAAGCGACAGCCATCCAGAGTATACTGAGGATCAAGAGGACAGGCACGCTGAAACGAGAAGGCACGAGGCCTACCTGCGTGACCCTGGAGAGGACCTGACTCTTGATGTGTCCAGTCTGGCAGCCTGGCTGGTGGAAAAGTGCAATATTTCAAAGATTGCCGCCGCTATAGGAGCCACTGTAGGCTGGGACCAACCGGTCCTGTTTCCGGAGTATGATGAAAAGTGCTCAACAACAGGACCAACGAACCTACCGAACGACATTGCTATGAGGGAATACTTTTGCTCAGCGACATCAGCTTCCAGAGCACAAGGGGTAGACCCTGAAAAGTTATCCAAATTGTGGCGCATCGATTATGACACAGCGAGGCGCACCATCAAGACCACTACTCAACGTGTACGACGACCTGTGGCAGAAGGCCTGACCAGGAATTATCCGACAAATGATCGAATGCTACGTTATTGTCGGATTGATGAATATTTCTACATGGACACCTTCTTTGCATCCAAGAAGGCAGGCAAGTCGTCGCGTGGCAATAAATGCATGCAATTATTTGTCAGTGACCGTGGCTTCATGTATGTGGTTCCAATGAAGTCCAAGTCCGAAGTGCCTTTCGCGATGAAAATGTTCGCAAAGGCAGTTGGCGCCCCGGATGCCATAATCACCAACAGGGGAGGCAAACGTCTTCGGAAAACAACTTTTGGCTGGCAACTCAAGGTGCGATGGACCAATGGCCTTGAAGATTGGGTTTCTTAGGCTGACATGAAAGAAAGTCACCCAGTTGAAACAGCCGAGTATGCTACAGCTCGTAACATTGCTAAGGAACCTGCATTTCGTTGGTGGGTTCCTCATATGTTGCGAAAACAGGATGTCATTGTGAGCGCTGTCAAGGCTCGCACACGTTCGACACAATTCAAATACGGTTACAAGATTCCCACGAGTGTAGCCCAAGCCAATAAATATGACCTTGAAAATGGAGACAAGCGTTGGCACTTGGCTATTGTGAAGGAAATGACGAATGCTGGTGTTGCATTTGACATTTTGGGGGAGAATGAACGACCCCCACCCGGATGGACCAAAGCCAGTGGTCACTTGGTCTTCGACGTAAAGATGACCGGGGATTTCAAGGCGCGATTTGTGCTGGACGGACACCTCACCGAGAAACCTGGCAATGTGTCCTCGTATGCTGGCGTTGTGTCTCGCGACTCTAAACGGATTGCTCTCACCTACGCTGCTCTCAATTTGCTTGATTGTCGGGCTGCCGATATTGAGAACGCATATTTGCAGGCGCCAAGCTCCCAGAAACATTACTTGATTTGTGGTCCGGAATTCGGACTCGAGAACGTCAGGCGTGTCGCTTTGATCAAGCGGGCTCTCTACGGTGGAAAACTTGCAGGCAGAGATTTCAGAAACCATTTGCGTTCCTGCATGAAGCATTTGGGATTCGAACCGTGCAAAGCTGATCCTGATGTTTGGATGCAACCCGCTGTAAAGTCAGATGGATCCGAATATTGGGACTACGTTTTATTATATGTTGATGATGCCCTCGTCATCTCTGCAGATCCTGCGACGATACTGCGGGATGGCATCGGCAAATACTTTAAATTGAAGGAATCATCGGTGGGACCGCCAACCATCTATCTGGGTGGATCATTACGGAAGGTGGTCTTGGATGACGGTACTGAGGCATGGGCCTTCGGCTCGTCAAAATACGTACAGGCTGCCGTCAAGACTGTGGAAGAACATCTGGCTAAATCGGGCCAACGATTACCTACAAAGGGCACGTCTGCCCCAATATCGAATGGTTACCGTCCCGAAGTTGATGCGACCGTGGAATTAAAACCAGATGATGCCTCTTATTTCACGTCACTCATCGGAACCTTGCGGTGGATTGTTGAGTTGGGCCGGGTGGATACATGCGTGGAAGTCTCGATGATTTCTTCCCACTTGGCTATGCCACGACAAGGCCATCTCGAACAGCTTTATCAGATCTTTGCCTATCTGAAACGCTTCCATAATGCCGAAATGGTATTCGATCCTTCGTACCCAGAAATCGATTTGAGCGAATTCGAACGACGCGACTGGTCGACCTCTGAACAGGATGCGGATGCTGTGGAAGTGTTACCTGCTGACATGCCTGCGCCACGAGGAAAACGTTTTGTGATGCGTGCCTACGTTGATGCTGACCACGCAACTGATTCGATCACTCGCAAATCCCGCTCTGGTTTCTTCGTCTATTTGAACTGTGCCCTCATTTATTGGTTCTCCAAGAAGCAGACCAGTGTTGAGAGTTCAAGTTTTGGAGCCGAGTTCACTAGCATGCGCCAGTGCACTGAATACCTTCGTGGACTCAGATACAAGCTCCGAATGATGGGTATTGCCATCGATGGCCCCGCATACATCTATGGTGATAACAAGTCTGTGCTCTTCAACACCACGATCCCCGAGTCCGCTATGAAGAAGAAAACTCAGAGCATCTCATATCACTTTGTTCGTGAGGGTGTGGCGCGAGATGAGTGGCGCACAGCCTATGTAAACACGAAGTTTAACCCCGCTGACATTTTGACCAAAGCTCTCCCCGCTGGTGAGCTGCGGGACAACCACATCCGATCGTTGCTCCATTGGGTTGTCCCCTCTTAAGCTGGACTCGACCGTCATCCTGGTCGAACCAGTTTCCCCCCCCCCCCCTTTCCTTTTGACATTTGGTGGATTAGGTTGCGTTCGACCGAACCACCCACGCCTGAGGTTGGAGATGCCAACTCCATTCCTAATGTAATTGTAATCCGGGGGTGGAGATGATCCCTCCATCCCTTTTGTAGCATGATGAGCAATCTTGACTCGATTCAAGATTGAGGGGAGTGTTTGAGTGCGTATGAGTGCGCATATGCGTATGCGCCCGCATATGACCGCCCTGCTGGCGTTTCAGCGAGTTGGTTGGCGATATCGCTGTATCGCTGACCCATTCACCGTGATGCCGGTTCCCCGTCGATGTAGCGACTTACTTAAAAATCATAATTACTGTTATCATGCACAATCATTCACGAGCGCTCTGTGGGTACCCTCCCCACACGCGCACCATCGCGCCGCCTCAACTACTGGTAAGCTCTGGGAATGAGGGGGCGGTTGACATGGTCTATTCAGTGTGTAGGTATTGGATGCTGTGTGCCTGCTTGTTGTAATAGTCCTTCGGTGCTATTGTTTGTTGTTACAGAAATAAGAGATAGCTGGTGGTCCAGCAGAAATGGCGATGTCGAACGACAATCATGAGATCGACGACGATGACTTCGATGAAGATGAAAACTGGTCTTTGTTGATGCCTGCAGTAGAAGCAGAAACAGCAGAAATATCCTCGCCGTCCACTACTCCCAGTCCCACCCCGGACCAGATTCAGGTCGTTTCGGCGTTGTTTGCCAAACAAAATATCCATGATACTCCCCCTGAATTGATGCAGTCGATATCACCAGCCGATCGATATAAATCGTATGAAGATGTTCATGGGGTTTCGGAACCCATTCAAGAGACTCCTGAACTTTTGGCGTCCAGCTTGGAGGCATTGACGCGTGCGTTGAATCAATCCGTCTCGGAAGCGTCATTATTAAACTGCGACGATGATGATCCAGACACTCGACAACAAATACTGCTACATCAAGGATATACGTTAGCGGCCCTACAAGCACCGGCATACGTCGAAGAACAACTCCCCAAGTTTTTACGTGCCGAAAGTTTTGATTTACATCGATCCAAACGACGGACGCTCAAATTTTTTGATGCCAAACTTCGATTCTTTGGTCCCTCGGCGCTGGGAAGAGAGCTATGTTTGAAAGACTTGAAAGAAATTGAACTAAAAGTTCTCAGAGAAGGCGGCGTACAACTACTCACGGAACCAGATCAACGAGGACGACCCATAATGGTCCAATTTTCCAAAGTTTGCATTCACTATCCACCCGAAATTGTGGTAAGACACAGAAGCGAAAATAAATAGCGTCAAATGAGGCATGAAAATAGTGCAGATGCTCACGGTTTGTTTGTTTGCCCCCCCCCCCCCCCCCCCTATTCGATGTAAAAAGGTCAAACTCATGTTTTGGTCCGCCATGATTGCGTCACGTGAGGAAAGAAACATAAGACGGGGCTTTATTTTCATCCATTATGGCGTCGATGTTCACGGGGCGTACAGTGAAGACTCTGCGGAGCGAGGTCTGGTGATTGCCTCGATATTTGAATGTTT
>CATOAN010000027.1:0-16360 GCA_951394045.1 Nitzschia sp. DOCU1 | reverse complement strand
GACATGGAATGCTTACCTGCTTTTTGACTCAAGGGCACAATAATACTCCCGGGGGGAATTACTTATCCCCAAATTCTGAAGGCAAATCCTGGCTTAGGTCATTGCGCACTACCTGATGGATTGGCAAAGCACCAACAATTTGTCTTTCATTGCTTGAAAAGGCTTGTGGGAACCTACCTTTGGCCGGTTCCAGCTGTTTTTAAACTGCTGCTCATCAGAACTATGCTTGGAGGTGCAAAACAATTTCACCTTTTGTCCTAAAGATTGGACAATGCCGCCATAAGAAGAATACTGTTGATTTCTCCTTGTATTGCTTGCCAATAAGCGTATGACTAGTTGTCTTAATCAACACAACTACTTTCCTTTTTCCTTCTGCCTTCTCCCTTCTCCCTTTTTCCTTTTTCCTTTTTCCTTTTAATTACCCATTACCCATTACCCATTACCCATTACCAACTACCAATTACCAATTACCAAAAATCTACATGAAGCTCTTGATGGGAAGGCTCTGCAGTTTGAACCAAACCAAACCTGATACTCCTCTTGATGTTGCTTTTAATTTTGCCAAGATAAATGGCCAAAGAATTGCAAAGAGTTTTCTCCAAATCATTCAGAGCATACAGCAATCTGTTGTTCACCATTGGACGTTTCCTCCTTGTTTTTTTTGCAGTTTGGAGTATTGCGTAGGAACCCCCCTTTGTGTAGAAGACTTTGCAACCACTCCTTTCAGCTTCCTCAGTCTTCTCTTCTTCTTCCTGGCTCTTAATGATGCTTCCAAAATGCAACGTCTTAACAAAGCTCTCCTTCTTCAAGTCCAACACCAAACGACCGATGCTAGCAATGGGCAGTTGACCAACAATCACAGGTGGTGGGTCATCATCTGATTCTATCAATGGCAGTTCAGCAAAATGACTTTGAGGTTTCCTCTAGTTGCCGTTGCACTGTGAAACTCCAGAATAGAAGCCATTCTACCAGTTGAATTCATCTTAAGCCAACTGCACTTCTCGGATACAATGGACATTTGGTGGGGGGGAAGGGTTATTTCTCCGTTGGGAGCATGTGCCTTTGTGGCAAACATAGCGGCTGTTTTGGGTCCTTTGGAGAGAGAACAGAGTCTGAGCTGGCAGGAGAAGCTCTGCCAGACATTGTTTCCTCACTGCAGAGAGTATGCTGGGACACAAGAAGAAATGCACTCAGTCTGCCAGGTACTGGCCTAAAAAGAAAAACACTGTGTGCCAGACAGTGTTTCCTCACAGCAGAGAGTATGCTGGGCTTGATGAATGGTATTGATAGAAAAAATTCTTAGTTTAAGTTCAATGTTTGAGTCAATGTTAAAGTCATCTTTTGGCTTGGTGCCACATAAAGAGTTGGATAAAGTAGGTTGCCAAACACTCTGGTATTGACAACATTTTCTTATTTGTCAATGAAGAGTTCAAAAGAAACAGTCTCCGAGCGTATCTTGCTCGAACAAATAAACAGCTTTTCATCAAGGTGAACTTCAGTAACGTTGTGATAATTCCGCGTTGACATTCGGATTTTTTTGGCAAAAGCAACACATCAAGTCCCCCCCTTTTCTGCCCAAAATCTAGAGTTTGTAGCCTCCTGCCTTGGTAAGGCTTGCTCGGCTCATCCTCCCCTGATTGCATGGTTGCCACTGTGCTTGGACTCCATCTGCTCTTCAACCTCTCACTGATCCTTTCCTGAATCAGCCCCGTTATCCTTCATATAATGGTTGCCACCATCCCACGACTCCATCTGCTTGTGGACCTCTTGTTTTGACCCAACCTGGCAGGAAATAAATTCCTCACCAGCAGTTTTCTCTAAACCAAGTTTCACTTCCACTGACCAAAAGTAAGTGGGGGATGATTAGCTGAAGATGGAGGTCAACAACCCCTATTTTCCTTATTTCTTCTAAGGAAATGGGATTTCTGCAAGGTTTGGACCTTTTAGTTTCAACTCTTGCTCAGAGTGGAGGTTCATATACATTACCATATTGTAGTGTTGATGCCCGAGTCTTGTAGTGGTTAGTTCTTTTGAGAGTAAGTCAGTGTGAAAGTCAGGCTTTTCCCGTCCCGCTGAAAGGGCTGCATTTGTCTTTAGACCTTTGATGTAGATGACATAACAGTATTTTTTCTCTAACCACCCCATCACTTCCTTCAACCCATCAATGAAGCCTGACGTCATGGGACATTCCTCTAATTCGACCCCTTGTTGGTTACTTTTCTCACGTTGAATAAGATACTTTCTTTTCAACTCACCACGAAACATGGTCTTCCAGCAAAAATCTTTCGGATTCGCTTTCTGCCTTTGTCGCCTTTGTTGTCCTTGTTGTGTTTGTCATTTACTTGTAGGCTCCTTGCCATCAACTCGCTCCTAATTTTGTCAAGTCCCTCCTTGTCAAAACCGTTGTAGACTAAAACAAATCTGCGGTCAGCGAATTCCTCTTCCCAACTATTGTATTGCACTCGAACTCGTTGTCTTCCATCTCCTTCCTCTACTGCCACCTTCGAGTCTCTTTTCATGCGCCTTTCAAGAAGTTTAAGAAGTTTCGTACCAAGCATCGAACCGAAGAGGAATCCAATTTCATGTTGGATATCTCTGCCTTCGTCAACCTTTGCCGAGAGATCGTTTAAAAATTCTCGCTTACTTTTAAGTAATAAACGGAATTTGTTTGATCAACTTTTTGGGTGGCTGGCCTTGAACGTATGAAAGTTAAAGTATTGGTTGGGATAATCAACTACATAGTTCTGTGTCCCTGTAGCGACCACCACCACAACTTCTACAGGCATTGGTGTAATTGCCGCAACTGACGGCGGAACTACCAGTTCATCATCCATGGTCTTCAATTTATAAGAAGAACAATCATACAATCCACACAATCGTTTCATTCATGTCATCACCGTTTTGTTTGTTTTTTGGGAGTGCAATAAAAGTTTCACATCAACTTGCAAGCTGATTTTGAAGGGTGGTGGGCATAGATTTGGAACTTTCAAGGAATTTATTACCCAACAGATGAAGGTAATGGCCATTGTAAATTTGAGTTCCAGGAGAGTTCCCAACTTGGAACTGTCCAAATCCAAATGTGGCTCTCTTTGCAGTGCCATTGTAGGCGACCCTCCTAGCGATTCCACGTGTCAAGTCCAAGTGATTTTTTTGGCGTAGCATAAGCTGAAGATGAAGGTTAAAAACCTTCATTTCTCAATTTTGTTTTGAGGAATTGGGATCTCTGCAAAGTTTGGATCTTTTGGTGTATCATCTATATTACCTTAGGTATTCTTGTAGCTCTCTGATGCACCCAATTGTTGGTTCAGAAGTATTTGGGGTTGACTGCATGGAAAGACCTAACAATGGTAATGTCATGTTGTTTCTCCACTTCATAAGATAACTTCTGTAGGCTTACAAGTTTTGTCTTCAACTTGGACTTTCTTGACATCTGTCTCCATATCCATTTCATAATGATAGCAATCCTGTTATGAGTTTATTTTTGTGCCAATCAACCACTGGTTGGGATCCAATTCCTTCTTTACATCTTCTATGGTGTGGTTGTAACAACTAGATCCAATTTTTCTCCTTTTCTGGTGCATTAAAAAGGAATTAATGTATGCACCAATGATTGCCAATGAATTCACAATCTAACAAACTTGAAGAGGTTTGGCCAATCGGGCACAGCTTTTCAATTGATTCAAGCTGCTGACTTGCGTTAATCATTATCTTTTTTCAATTTTACCTCAATACTACAGAGAAGAACAGCTTTTAAGTAGCATACATTAAGATCTATGGATAGCAAATTAAAAGTTTGTGTCTGTGACATCAATAGAATCCATTATCCAAAGCCTGTCATTTCTCACCCATTGTCATCCTGCTCCTCATGCTTCTCATAGCCACTGCCTTCCTCAATTTCTTCATCCTGTGTTTCCCCATGGTCAACTTGGTGGCCCGCTTTGGCCTCTTTTTTCTCCAGTAGTAGTAGAAGCATCGTCTTCACTTTCATCTGCTGACAAATCAAGCAGTGATACCACTGCCACTGACTGTTGTGTCAGATCATAGACAATATGATGATCATGACACAGGTCAATGATCAATTTGTCGTTGATACAAATTTGCTGGTGAGCAGTTTGTGCAGAGTACTTAAGTCTATTTTCCAGAGTAAATGCACATGTGGTGAGCAAATTGCTCCAGTAAATGCACATGTGGTCAGTGAATTGCTCCAGTACTGTGTGGTCTGATATTGGATAGCAAGGTGATGACTACTTCAGGATTAAGAAATTGCACAGTGAAATTAGGTATGCTAGAGTCAACCTAGCTACTACTAGGCAGTTTGATATTGGATAGCAAGGTGCCAGAGTGTATTAGCTAGTAGCAGAAAGTTTGATATTGGATAACGAGGTGGCAGAAACTTCACAATCAGAAATTGCATAGTGAAACAAGGTGGTGACAACTGCTGCCAGAGTATACAAACAAACAAACCAATTATGGTTATTATGGCTATCTCTTTAGCCCCATTAACCAAAACTGCTGCCAGAGTATAGCTAGCAAGTAGTAGGAAGTTTGATATTGGATAGCAAGATGGCTGAAACTTCATGATCAGAAATTGGATAATGAACCCAAGTGATGCCAACTCCTGCCAGAGTATAGCTAGCAGATAGTAGGAAGTTTGATAGAGGATAGTAAGGTGGTAGCAACTTCTGTTAAATTTCTACAAATTATTCTGCTCCAATTTGCTTTTGTTGATTGTTGTTATCATAAGAAGGGATGAAGCACTTCAGAGAAAGAGGTTGCAGTGCAGGATGGTATGCCAAGCATCAGTGCCAGTCAGCACCATCTGGCATCTTTGGGCTGGGACCATCCCTTGGACTCCTATCCCACGAAGAGCTTGGGCTGCAGACAAGGCTGCTCCGGGCTCAGGTTGCTTCAGCTGAAGCTTTCACAGCAGTCTTGTACCCGCCCACCATTATCACCATCCAAGAACACTCCACTGTCAACCTGCAACCCACCAATATCACAATCCAAGAACACTCCACTGTCAACCTGCAACCCACCAATATCACAATCCAAGAACACTCCACTGTCAACCTGCAACCCACCAATATCACAATCCAAGAACACTCCCATGAAGCAACATTTGTTTGGCCCACTCTTGAGTATTCCTCAACAATTCCCAAGTCCACTGCCCCCTTGTTGTCCCGCCATGCATTTGACTGCTCCCACCACTCCCTACCAGCCGCCATGCACCACCAGTGAGACTGCTACACAGCAGTCAGTTTTTCAAATCCAGTAAACATATTGTGTGTCTACGAGCATCACTTGAAGAAGCCAAGAAACCTTGATCAGAGAAAGTGTACATTGTCATTCAAGATGAGGAACAATTGGAGTGGTTGACAGACTGGACATCAACACATTCAATTTGTCATTGATACAAATTTGCTGGTGAGCAGTTTGTGCAGAGTACTTAAGTCTATTTTCCAGAGTAAATGCACATGTGGTGAGCAAATTGCTCCAGTAAATGCACATGTGGTCAGTGAATTGCTCCAGTACTATGTGGTCTGATATCGGATTGTAGACGAATCTACTGAACACACATAAAGCATGTAGTATCCTAGTGACTACGCCTACCTATACATGTAATCGCCATATCGCAAGGAGTCAAAGCAGTCACACAAACCAAGACAAGACTCAATCCGTGATTTGACTCGCTGGACTAAAACGAAACAAGACTGAAAACTATTATTCTAAGAGTCTCCATGAAAGCAAGACTCAACTTCAGAGTGTCTAAGAGTCTCTCAGAGTCTCTATAAAAACAAGATTCAAAACCAAAACAACAATAATCACAAACATTTGATCATTTTGTAGTTCTCATTTAAAATAAAAATCCAAATTATAAAAAACCCATTGCAAGATTAAGAGTCGTGTTCTCTCAAGCCCTCTGACCTCTCTCAAGGCAAGGTACCCTCTATCCACAACAAGACAAGTGTTCTCATACCCCAACAGAGACCTACCCAGGCTCTGTGCTGATAACTACTAGCAGCCCCAAGGCTAGCTACTGCTCTCTAAGTTCCCAAGAGGAACGACCTATACTACGCTACGCGCTGGTAATACTTTATACTCAAAGCTACGTGCTCTCAAGACCTGTACCAAGCTACGCGCTGGTAACTTTATCAAGGCCCTAAACTATCTGAAGCTATGCGCTCATTGGTGTTCCTACGAGGAACAACTCTCTATCAAGCCACGTGCCCTTAAAGTTCCCAGAGAGGAACGATCGTACCGAAGCTACGCGCTCGTACGCCCCTTATCCCACAAGCTACGCGCTTTCAGTTCCCAAATAGTGGAACAACTGTACTGAAGCTACGCGCTCGTACAATAAATCTTATTCCCCAAATTACACATATTCAAGCGACACAGGTACTAAGCCACGCGCTGGTAACCGCACCGTACTGAAGCTACGCGCTCGTACATAACCCTTATTTTCCAAACTACGCGATTTCAAATCGACACTGGTACTAAGCTACGCGCTGGTAACCGCACCGTACTGAAGCTACGCGCTTGTACAATTTCCTTATTTTCGAAACTACGTGTGTTCGAATCTTATACCACTACACTACGTGCATACACTATACCCTGGTAACGTGACGATACCATGACCGGCCAACAACAGTCTCGTGCCACAAGGCTTGACACTGTCAAGTCAATCTACAAGACACTTGAGTTCTCAGATGAGGAGATTGAGTTCCTGATCAAGAAAGGATACAAATCACCCCTCTCTATTCTCCATGCTTACGGAGCAGGAGACAAAATCTACAAGCTCGTATGCGACGAGTTCCCGGAAGGCCTATGTGATACACTTCACCACCTTGGTGCCTACTTTGTTTGGCATCAGAAGGCAAAAGGTGAATTATCTGATTTCACAAGCTTCACTCTTGAAGAGTTTGAGGCATTTATCCCAGAAGATCCAAAGTCCAATCAGAAAGGGGGAGCTACTGTTTCTGGCACTCCTACCCATAATACTGGACGACCCATTAGCGTCAAGATTTCTGATTACCCAACATTCAGTGGGAAGAGCCAGGATTTCAACCAGTTCTATGAAAAATTTACTGCTACGGCAGAACTTCAAGGTATTGGATACCTACTCAAGCCTGATACCGACCATGATAACAAATTTCTGAACGACCCTAAGTACAAGGCAGACTGTGCAATGCTGTACTCGATCCTGAAACACACCTGTGCATCTGGCCATGCACTCCCAAAAGTCAAAGCACTCAAGGACACCCAAGATGGTTATGCTGTATTTCAAACCCTCTACAACTCGTACTATGCGTACGGGAACACAGAGCAATATGCTAGTTCATGTCTAGAGAAATTGCTTGCGCTAAAGCTCCATGCAACTTCTGGAATGGATGCTTATCTGTCAAAACATGAGAACTTGGTGCTCGAACTGCAAGGCATTAACCCTCTGACTGAGAACCAGAAGAAGACAATTCTACTCAATGGCATTGAAGATCCTCTGTACGAAACAGTCAAGGACATAGCCAAAGTGAACCAACTTGATTACGAAGCTACGATGATTGAACTACGCCGTGTTGCAAATGAGAAGAAAATGGCAGGCATAAGCCTAGGTCGACGTACTAACAAACTCAACACAAGTACTGGAAGTGGAACCAAAGGCTACAAGCTCCCAGGCCATGTTTGGAAAGCAATGACCAATACTGAGCGTAAAGACTACATTCAATCACACAGAGGTCACTACCAAAACTCAAACGAGGTTGATGGCAAAGATCCCAAGAACGAGAAAAACACACGTGATTGCCCACCTCGCCAAGCAAATCTACTTGTATCAACCCAAGAGTATGAAGACTCCAATAAGTCTGATGACCCCAAGGACGATGATAAAACCAAGAAGAACTCCATGGCCGTAACTAATCCCGAACCCGGTGATATCTGGTGCACTTTGAAACCCAAGAAGCGGTCTACTAGCAAGGACAACTAGCACAGCTACCCTCACGATAGTGGCAATTAGGGGGAGTTGTAGACGAATCTACTGAACACACATAAGGCATGTAGTATCCTAGTGACTACGCCTACCTATACATGTAATCGCCATATCGCAAGGAGTCAAAGCAGTCACACAAACCAAGACAAGACTCAATCCGTGATTTGACTCGCTGGACTAAAACGAAACAAGACTGAAGAGGTTCCGTTGTCAACCTCCCCGCGGAGCAACCTAGTTCAACACCTCCACCGGCAATGCCTGTGGCCGCCCCCAAGACGTCGTTGAGGAATCAATTCAAGTTGTACAGGCGGGCACCAAGAAACGCCGACATGCCATAGAGCAGAAGTGCATTTTTCCAATGACTATCCGATGACCGTAGAGAATAGATGTAATCGCTCCTAGACTGCTGTATTTGAATGCTGACTGATTGCCGGATTTCAAACGATGCAATCCTGGGGTGCTTCGTAAGCCGTACCAAAACGTTGTCGATGCCGCCATGAGCAGGGAGGGTTGTGGGTTTCGGGGAAAAACATCGGGGCCAGCGGCCCTCTGTGCCAACTTCTGTCTGTGTGTATCGTTTCCTTGGACTCATTGTCCACCAAAGATAGCATTTCATAGAAGCATCCCAAGCAAGAAAGGACCAACACTAACGATGAGACGTGTGCCACAAAACTGAATTTCTTGTGGCGAAACAGAAATGGATTTTCGAAGCTGTTCGGTGAACAGAAGCTCCAAAGATTTCAGATAATAAGCGAATTCTCTTGCACGCACCCCTTCAAGAAAAAGCTGGATTCCAAAATAGCCCAACTCTAGTATGAGGGAGCTGACTTCTGTTGCGTTCATGCCGGCGCCAAAAATATAATGTGTATCTCGAAGTACATTGCTTCAGATTCCGATATAGTAGTAAATCCACAATGTGCTTCTCCAATGGGCCTTTCTCATCCTATGCGAGCACGTGTAATCTCCACATTCCGGGTTTGGTGCTCGTGACTTTCTCTTTCCTCCTCATTTTTGCAATCGTGCTTATGTTTTTCTATAGAGCTTCGTCGACCTTTTCATCCAGAAAATACTTCCTAATGTCCTCGATCTCACAATTTCCTTCCCTGCCAATCTCCTGCTAGCCTGCTTTATTCTGTAGCACTCTTGCAACAACCATGCTTTTTCGAACTCTTTGTCTTCTCTCTTTGGCGCTAATGCCGTATTCATTAGGCCAACTCGACGACTGGGAGCACGATGATGGCAACTTTGTGATCAGTGAAGAATTTAATGTGCAT
The DNA here is from genome assembly GCA_951394045.1 of Nitzschia sp. DOCU1. Taxonomy (NCBI): domain Eukaryota; phylum Bacillariophyta; class Bacillariophyceae; order Bacillariales; family Bacillariaceae; genus Nitzschia; species Nitzschia sp. DOCU1. The sequence goes on along the minus strand of CATOAN010000027.1, from coordinate 7,105 downwards.
GAAGAAAACGGGGACGATGCTCGCCACTTTCTTCGTCGCCAGCTCCAAACTTCCAACGTGTGCACAGCCACAGGAATCCCAAGAAGTGTCTATGCTTGCGGAAGACCAGGAGATCACGACAAATGCCAGGATAGCGACGCGACATGTGCTGGTGAGTTCCCCGACGGCTATTCGTGCAGTTGCACTGGATCCAGCGATACCACCTGCACCTACTGTCAGGTTCGCACAGCCGGTACCATTATGTGCCAAGTGACTGGGGCTAGAAGTACCTTCGCTACCCCAGAGGGGATAATGCAGACTTGCCAGTGCGACTATCTGGGAGGCGGACAAGTTCAACAAACCTGCTGGACGCCCACTCCGCCACCCATCCCGGTGCCCACGTTTTTCCCCGCACCTGTCCCACGACCTTCATTTGCTCCAGTTCCTATCCCATCCATGCCGCCGATCCCTACGCCAGCGCCTGTGATTGCTCCTGCCTCGCAAGTGAGAAACCCTGACGCTCCTGGAGGTTCCGTTGTCAACCTCCCCGCGGAGCAACCTAGTTCATCACCTCCACCGGCAATGCCCGTGCACGTCCCCAAGACGTCGTTGAGGAATCAATTCAAGTTGTACAGGCGGGCACCAAGAAACGCCGACATGCCATAGAGCAAAAGTGCATTTTTCCAATGACTATCCGATGACCGAAGAGAATAGATGTAATCGCTCCTAGACTGCTGTATTTGAATGCTGACTGATTGCCGGATTTCAAACGATGCAATCCTGGGGGTGCTTCGTAAGCCGTACCAAAACGTTGTCGATGCCGCCATGAGCAGGGAGGGTTGTGGGTTTCGGGGGAAAACATCAGGGCCGGGCGGCCCTCTGTGCCAACTTCTGTCTGTGTGTATCGTTTCCTTGGACTCATTGTCCACCAAAGATAGCATTTCATAGAAGCATCCCAAGCAAGAAAGGACCAACACTAACGATGAGACGGGTGCCATTGTTTCCGTCATTCCGATAGAGGATATCCTTTTGATTTCGGTGTCCCCCCAAAATGACCGCCAACAAAGACTTCATGACGTCACATGGGGTTTCCAGAATCGCCAAAACAGTGTGATTGTCACGATGACATGATACACAAAGCATTTCCAACTAACGATGCGAAATCAGCTTTCCCGTACACAATATGTTTTGAGAAACGGAATCGGGTTTCAACAAACAGCTACATTACTTTGGTGCTTCGGGTACGTTCGTGGCAGGCGGAAGATGCTTCATATTGAAGGCATCATACATCGTCTCAGATTGCCGCATACCAGCAATTATGCCTCAGGTGGAGACATGCTGCTGACATGCGGGCAAGCGTATTCTCAAGATTCCAGAGACGGTTCTCATTCCACTTCATTTTTGCAATCGTACGAAAACATGTGCTTCTACGCAACTTTGGTGGATGCTGTCACCAGGGAATGCTTCCTTCCAGTTGTCATCGACACACCGTATTTCCCTCCCGGCGATTTCCTGCTTCATCCTACAATTATTCTACGATAACCATGCTGTTTCATAAGCTGTCTGTCATTTCTTTCTTGGCGCTAATGTCCTCCACATTGGGCCACGACCTCGAAGATTTGGAGCACGATGGCAACTATGTGATCAGTGAAGAATTCAATGTGCCAAATGATAGCGACAATCACCACTTTCTTCGTCGTCATCTCCAAACTACAAACGTTTGTCAAGCCACTGTCCCCCACAACGTCTTTGCTTGCGGAGGATATGCAGGAGGTGACAATGATCCTTGCAAGAATAGCGTCGCGACATGTGCAGGGGTATTCCCCGAGGGCTACTCCTGCAGTTGCAGTGCATCGAGCGATACCACCTGCACCTACTGTCAAGCCCGCACAGCCAATGCCATTCTGTGCCAAGTGACGGGGTCTAAAAGCACTTTTGTTGCCTTGGACCGGACAATGCAGACTTGCCAGTGTGACTATATAGGAGGCGGACAAGTTCATCAAACCTGCTACACGCCCACTCCAGACCCAATCCCTCTCCCAACGTTGTTCCCTGTACCACCAACTGTCCCTCCGGGGGGAGTGAGAGACCCTGGCACTACTGGGGACACGGTTGTAATCATTCCCACGGATCCGCCGGCCAATACGCCTGTGTACTCCCCCAAAACGTCCTTGTTCGATCAATATCACTTGTATCCTCATCATGGCGTAAGGGGGGACGGTGACTTGCCTTAGAGCATGACGAAAAGCAACGAATTACCCTCATATCATAGAAGACACAAGATAGGTTTGTCGATTTATGTTTTTGAATGATTGTATTGCACCGAATTCGTCCAAACAGTGCAAACCTGCTGCGGTGGCCGACCAGTAGGCAAAAATACGAGGGCCAAGACGGTGCTATAATCAAGGGCCCGGGGTAGTGGCTTTCGGGGCACTGCAGGGGCCTTCGTGGCCAACTGCATGGTGCTCTGCGCTAACTTATGCCGGCGATTAAAGATTCCTGTAACTTGCTATTCAAAGGGCCAACCGTCGGCCACGTAGGTAGCACTTGATAGGGTTCTGAAGGAACTACGCTGTTTCCGTCCAAAAGAGCCCTCTTTTCACGTTTTTATTGGAATAAACTGTTAGGGTTCTGGAATAAACTGTTAGGGTCTTGACACAAAGGGACCAGAAGTGCGAAATGAAGAATTAAATAGCCAAAACCTGCCTCGTTTAGCCACGAAAAATCCCGCAAATCCAAAAACTCTTAACACGAGACATCGCGCGAAAAGCTTCCAAAACAGCCCAAAAGAGAGGCGTTGAGTATTTCGCAACTAGATTTGGCTATAGAATGACTACGGTGTTGAGATTTGGAGGATGAATAGTTCACTACCATAGCCCGGCGCTGTCAGGTTTATAAATGCGTAGCAATCAATCTTGGCTACTTAGTGATCTTGTAATATTAGTGATTGTCGTTTGATAAGTGCACTGTATGATACGATCAAAATCGATATCACATCACACTTCGTCTTGCTATTCCTATTCTAAGACGTTCCTACGTTAGAGGTCTACAAAAAATAACTATTTGATTATAATTTGTCCTCTATTGGGTTCTCAAAGTTGTTTTTGTTGTTCACTCATCCCAAGCTCTCTGACTGCCCCAATAGTACGAGTCGTTCTACATGAAAAGCGGGATGTATTATTCAAACCACTTGTAGTATTCGCGACATAGGAGTAGTGGAAGACTACCACCACCCTAGGAACCCCGCCAGAATGATTGTAGAACATTCTTTTTCGAAAATTGACCATCGTCTAACAACACAGTCGCAGACTTTCCAGAGCATCCCGCTAAGAGCCGACGATGGTACCACCAAGATGGTTGATTGTAGAGTCCCACGACCTTTCCATCGTCTCCAGTGTCCTTTCCAGTGTCTTTGAAATCGATCGGCAAACCAAAGGCAGCATCCGAAGATGATAATAGGAGCCAGAAGACAAAGATGCAATAAAAATAAAGGCGGCGTTAGCGTCACGAATGAGCGCTTTACAAAAGATCCAAAACAATAGACGTATCTATAATAACACGAATGAGAACTTACCTGGTTTGTTCCTTCTGAATCGTCCTCTAACGAGCGATAACCGCATCAACAACCTCGTTGGTCGACGAGGAATTTCATCAAATCCTTGCCTCGTGAAATTAGAATCATTCTCCGCCAAAACGAGCTGTAATAACCAGAGAAGCAGCTCGAATAGGCTTCGATGAGTGGTTGAGCGATTGCAACAAACGGCGGTAACAAATACTTACTACAGCACTTGCAATCGTCGACGCCGTCATTGTGTTTTTGTGGCTGAAAAATCCGCATCATACTGTATGGTGGCACCCTGAAATGGCATGAATGCGCGCACGCTGGCACGCCATTTATTGCCTTGCAAAATTGGTCGTTAAAATACATTGTTTGGTAGTAATTATGCTCGTTTAAAGGCGGTCATTTTGTTTCGAATTCTTTTCCTTCTTTTTCCCCCTTTTTTCTTCATAAAATTTGAGCTAGCTACGTGGGGGGGGGGGTATGCCTCAAAGTCAAAGATAGAACTTTCTGCGATCCTCATCGGCCCTAGTAGTCGTTGATAGGGTCGCCCTTGTGTCATGGCAACGCCAGCCATGCAACCATAACTGCAATAAAAGAAGCGAATCGGATATCGGTCGTGCTTGTGAGGCTGTAGAACATTCTTTAGAGAGGGGTTCCGCAGACTTGCCCATATTGTAATAACGTGCCTTGCCGTTCATGCCAACCAGAAAATAGCTTACGCCGAAAGAATACGTCGTTTCAGATTGCCACATGAAGCTTTAATATGCCTCAATCTGGCCGTCTTCATATGCCACATCTCCAGATTCCCTGTTCATTGTTCGTGTGTTCTCATCCCACTTCATTGCTTGCAATCGTACCAGATGTTCTTCGACACAACATCGTTAACGCTGTTCTCATCGACCCAATTATTTCCTCCCTTCAGCGATTCATTCTAAATCCTACAACTATCCTACGACAACCATGGGTTATCGAACTCTTTGCCTTCTATGTTTGGCGCTAGTAATGCCATCCGCATTGCTGGGCCACCTCGAGGATTTGGAGCACGATGGCAACTATGTGACAAGTGAAGAATTCCCAGTGCAAGAAGCTAATGAAGACGACGGTCCCCACTTTCTTCGTCGCCATCTCCAAACTACAAACGTTTGTCAAGCCACTGTCCCCCACAACGTTTTTGCTTGCGGAGGATATGCAGGAGGTGACAGCGATCCTTGCAAGAATAGCGTCGCCACATGTGCTGGAGAATTCCCCGAGGGCTACTCCTGCAGTTGCACCGAATCCAGCGATACGACCTGCACATACTGTCAGGTTCGCACAAAAAACGCCATTCTCTGCCAAGTGACGGGGTCTAAAAGTACCTTCATTGCACTAGACGGGACAATGCAGACTTGCCAGTGTGACTTCGTGGGAGGCGGACAAGTTCATCAAACCTGCTACACGCCCTCTCCCCCGCCTGTCCCTCTCCCCACATTGTTCCCTGTACCATCTGTCCCTACGGGTGAAGTGAGAAACCCTGACACTCCTGGTGACTCAGTTGTTACAATTCCCACGGATCAACCTAGCCTGGCACCTCAAAAGGCATTCGCATACGTTCCGAAAACGACGTTGCGGGACCAGTATAAGTTGTATCATAGAGTGAGAGGAAACGCGGACATGCCCTAGAGCATCACCAAGACCAATGGTTCGCCTTTGCATAATCGGATATACATAGAGATCATTGTCCACTTCTTTGAATGTTTCCTTAGAGGGCCGAATTCCAAACAATTCAAACCTGTTGCGGTAACCCACCAGCAGGCAACATTTAAAAAAGACGTTGCTATCATCAGAGGACCGGGTGGTGGCGTTGGGGGGCAAGCGGCCGCTGGGCTCAAGCCTGTCTGCGCAGTTGCTATTAGTAGAAGAGAACCGACTTGTCCATGACGCGCTTGAGACGGATTTTCTAAGACGCCCGGATCTTAGCGATTCACGAGCTGTGGATTCACAAGCACGACTGGAGCTTTCGTCAGTCGTGTGGGCATATTTAAAACAGTACCGGGAAGGAACCCGAGCAGTTTTTGGCGTCCGTCGCGCCAACGGCTCCAACAACATGAAATACCGGTAGATAGTACATGATCAAAGGACTCAATCTTTGGCGGCTCGAAAGGTTGTTGCCTCCACCCACTACAAAAAAACCATGTGTCTCCTTTGGGGAAGTTTCTTTGTGCAGCAACTCATTCTTGCTCTTGGTTTTCTCAATCCAAGATTCTTCGACTTGCCAGGATGCCGCTCCCCAAATTACAGCTTTATTGTTCGTATCGATCATCCCCCCCTTTTAGTTTTCATAAATAAGAAGGGCTCCAAAACAATCTATATCCATAGCCGCCCGAGATTTTCAGCATGATCTTCAGACAAGTTGTTGTTTGTGTCTTCGTGATTGCCATTCAGGCCTCGGCATCTTCTGAGGATTTCCATAATTTCGGTAACTATGATCCAGACACGATGATCCTGTACGAAGAGTACTTTCCATTCACTGACGAAGAGGCCGATGACGAACACCACTTTCTTCGGCGTTCTCTGCAGACAACTGCTACGGTGCAACCCGTGTGCTCCGCTACTGCGCCCCGAACCCAATACGTCTGTGGAGGTGCGGCTGGAGGTGCAAGTAATCCTTGTTATGGCAGTACTGCTAGCTGCAGCTCCTTGCCCCGCTACACTTGCTCTTGTAGTGGAAGTTTGTCATCTGAATCTTCGTGCACGTACTGCCAAATCCAAACGGCCAATGCAATCTCGTGCCATGTCACCAACTCGGTCGCGACCTTTGTGGCCCCGAACTTCACTATTCAAACCTGCTCTTGCATGTACATTGGCAACGGTCAAGTGCGACAATCATGCTGGACGCCCACTCCACAACCGATCCCTCTCCCCACATGGCCCCCTGGTGACGTTCGTGCCTCGCTAGGCGGTTCGGCTCCTTCTGCCGTTCCTGCCGTTGTTCCAACTCCGGTATTCACTCCTGTTGCTCCGCCACCAACACAGCGCCCTGTGATTCCTCCCAACATTCCTGCTGCTGCAGTAGCACCTTCTCCAACCCGTCGCCCAGCCACCGCAACGAACAACAACAACAAGAAGAAAGTCAAGCAAGGCGATGATGATCGCAAACTGAGGACGGTGGAATCAACGTATTCCAAGAAACTCCACCGGGAGAGTAAAGTGGTTGAATAGAGACACCTTGGAAATGTAGGAACTTGGTCGTGAGACAAAATCCTCCAAGTTTCAGTTTGCGGGATGATCGAATCTTGCCATTGCTTCTTAGTACGGACTTTCGTAGATGTTTTAATAAGAAGAATGAAAAGCGGTAGATAGAATAAAATAATAGAGCCAGCATTGACAATTTTGTTGTGTCTCGGATGTACAGCACCGTTCGTCATGGTGGAATGCGGCTCTCGGGTTGCACCTTCGATTACCGGAAGAGTCTATTGTGACACTTCCGTGGTCTGCCGATGAAACTACATCCAACCTTTTGATCTCTCGGGGGCAAGTGGTGGCTTCTCCCAGGAACTGGCACCGGTTTCTCCCGCGACAACATGA
>CATOAN010000026.1:0-15305 GCA_951394045.1 Nitzschia sp. DOCU1 | reverse complement strand
CTGCTCTTGAAAGCCAGAGTTGGTGGTGGTGCAGTTTCACGCACCCAGGGATCATGGGGAAAGAGTAGACTCTCTACCGTAGTGTATCATAGAACTGGAACTTCCAATTTCGCGCGTCGGTTCCGTTACCACACGTCTTGAGGTTTCTTTTTAGCATGCCACCCGCCCCAAGCCCAGTTTTTGGTGGCGGGTCCCAAAGTTCTTGGGCTGGAGCATTCGGGAATACGTACGAAGGTCAGACTAGGGCTATATAATTGCAGTCACCCCTGGAGTCCGATTCGGTGGAATTCCAATGATTGCTCGCGTGACTCATATTCAGTATATTTTCGTTAAGTAGAAATTCCTTAAGGAAATTTTCCTTAAGGGTATTTTCCTTAAAGTAAGTAGATTCTACTGACTTCTAAAAGTCATTCAGTAGATTTTCCTGAATATCAAAAGTCATAATGATTCATCACAGCGCGGGCAGATTAATTATTTTTCTCGCAGCCATAACGGCGCGGTCGTTCTAACCTATTAATTATTACCGATGAAAGCGCGTAGTTCCTTTTTATTGCGCGGTGCGAGCATGGATTGAATTGCTTGCACTTTGGTTGCTACTGGTTGAATGCCGTCTCGGGTAATCCAGTAGCCCAGGTATTCAAGCTCCGCTTTCGCGAAGAAGGACTTTTTGTGCCCTATGCGCAAAAGGGGTTGTAACCTTAGTACTTTTCTAGTACTTAAGGTATATGGCAGGTGGCCGTGGGGGACGTGGTGGTGGTGGTGGACGTGTTGTTGTTGGAAGAGACACCAGCCCTCCTCATCACCATGTCTTCCAAAATGCCGAAGCGCCAAAAGGGCGAGGGCGAAGTGGACGAGGTGGACGAGGAGGGCCAACGAATCGTCGACGCAGCATCTTTGCTACTGAATTTTGTTGAGGATTGAACTAGTTTGGAAGACAGAGAACACCATGAGACTGGTAACTCTTTTTCTTGTGATTGCCGCTGGCAATGTTCAGGTGTGGCTCCCTTCGACGAAACGGACGCTGCACTACGCTAGCGATGAAAAGTAGATGTAGGTGAAAATAATAAGTCTATTGTAAAGGTAGATCTATCGAGCCTTTCTAGCTGCTGGACGGATCTTTCTATGGATATCGGCATTGGGTCGCCACGTCAGGGGCGACGAATGTTGAATCGTGTGTCCAGTCCCGAGGGGACAGCGGGCGTATTGCACTCGCTTCCTTCCAAGGGCACGTCACGATGTGCGAGGGGAAAATGGGTGAATGAGTCGTATGTTTACGCGTTGCTTAACGCGGCTGTCACGAGCAATGGTTACGTTGCCATTGGCATGCACGTGGGTTATGGTAAATGGGCCATCGTATGGGCGATTGTGTTTTCCTGTTTTGCGTCGTCGGTACAGTACTTGGTCACCGACTTGGTAATCGTGGTATTTTCGTTTTTTGTTCTCTCGTGTGTTGTTGTCATTAATTATTTTTTGTTTTCGTCGTCTGATGTCGTCCCAGTTGGCTTCGAATGATCTCTCAATGATCATATCGCGCCCAAAAACGAGTTCAGCTGGCGTGGCTTTAGTCGTGGTGTGGTAGGTGCTGCGAATGGCGAACGCAACGGCGGCGAGGTAGCCGGACCAGGGATCAAGGGGGTCCATATCGCGGACTTGGAGGTCGAAGGTGCGTAACATGTTATGCAGTGTGAGGTGAACGCGTTCGACAACACTGTTTGACTGAGGGTTTCTGCTCGTCGCTGGCTTTGCCTTTATTCCGTAGCTGTCAAGCAGTTCCTGGAATTCTTTCCCAGTGAATTCTCCGCCTTGATCGAAGGTAATGTAAGTAGGTCGAGGGTATCGGCATAGCCATTGCCTGTCGAGAGCCAACGCAACTGTCTCACTTTCTTTGTTTGGTATTTTGCATATTTCGAACCATGATGTCGCGGGGTCGATCATGGTCAGAGCCAATAGTTCGTGGACGTGTCCCTTGCCGTCTTGAACTTTGTAAGGACCGATTAGGTCGACACATAATTTTCTCCATGGCACGTACTCTGCTTTCTTTGCGGGTAAGTGGCCATATTTTGTCGTTTTTGTTTTCAACCGTTGACATTCCTCACAATTTTTGTGTGTCAACGGACGTCTCGACGTACGTTTTTCCATGTGAAGCTGCGGCAGATTGTTTGCTCTGTCCGGTCCGTTCCGGGGTGGCATAGGTTTGTGTGGTACCATTCAATTAGAGGTAGCCGCAGTGTTTCAGGTACGGGAATTTTGTCGTCTTTGACGATGATACGGTGCTTTCCCTTGTGTTTCACCGAGTAATTGCTCTTCGTTTCTAGTTTCTGTAGCAACTCGGCGTCTTTCCATTGGTGAGCGGCGATGACGTCGTAACGGATTGGCACCGCTTGTTCCAAGGTGACTTCTGCCGATGTTTGCTTTGTCTTCTGTCGCTTACTCGGCCTTTCCTTTTCTTTTTGTTTCAGTTGTTCGAAAAAGGTTTTGGCTTTCTCCGTAAGCTTTCGTTCTCGTCGAGTTTGGATAGCATGTAAGGTCGGCGTAGCCACGGTTTCGGGCTCGTCCGACGAATTGGTGTTATCGCGCGCGTTGCCTCCTCGGCCTTCGGCATCCTTAGCCGGTATCAGCGTCATCCGACTCAGTGCGTCGGCGACGATATTCGCCTTCCCTTTGATGTAGTGGATGGCGGGTCCAAACTCTTCGACGTACATCCGCCAGCGATGAACGCGGTCGGAAGTGAAATTTTCAAAGGTAAGATTTTTGTGGTCGGTGTAAATTTCGATTTCGTATCCTAACAGGATGCTTCTAAATTCCCGAAGGGTTTCGACGATGCTGAGCAGCTCCCGCTCGGTCGTCGTGTATTTTTGCTGCGCTTCCGTGAGCTTTCTGCTGTACTAGAAGGCGATTGGTTTGCCGTCCTGCATGATCACCGCGCCGAGCTGATAGTCGCTCGCGTCGGTATATATCACGAACTTCTTCGAGAAGTCGGGATAGGCTAAGATCACGTCTCACGCGATCGCTTCTTTCATGGCGTTGAAGGCAGCTGTATGTTTTGGCAGCCATTCAAACTTTTTAGATTTACTTGAGGTAAGTTCAGCCAATGGCGCAAGAATGTGCGACCGATGGTGCCACATGTCGCGATAAAAATTCACCATGCCGATGAACTGTCTCAACTGTTTCCTGTTCTCGGGCACAGCGATGTCCATTATTCCTTGTATTTTCTTTTTGACTGGCGTGATGCCTTGTCGCGTCAGCCAGAAGCCTAGGTATTCGATTTGGTCCGCGAAGAAGGTACTCTTTGCGGCATTGACTTTCAGTCCTGCCTTTTCGAGTCGTCCCAACACGGTCTCCAAATCTTGTAAGTGGGCTTCGAACGTGTCTCGTCCGATCAGTAATAGATCGTCGAGGTAGGTGCGAACAAAGTGTTCTAACCCTTGCATTAATTGCATCATTTTAGATTGAAAGATATCGGATGATGATGAGACGCCCATGGGTAGCCGTTGGTAGGCGTACTTGCCCCATGGCGTGATGATAGTGCACATTTCTTGTGCTTTCGGGGTAAGTCGGACTGTGTAGTAGCCCATGTTGAGATCTAGCGACGTCGCAAATTGGAATCCTTCCAAATTGTGGAGGATGTCGGCGATCGTTGGTGGAGGTGTATGCTTTCGTAAGAGTTTCTCGTTGAGTTTTCGGAAATCACTCACGAAGCGCACTGTTCCATTCTTTTTAGGTATGATGAATGTTGGGTAGGCATGTCGGCTGTTTTCGGCGCGTCTTAGAACGCCTAGTTCTTCGAGGCGATCGATCTCCTTTTTGAGAGTCGCTCGATGTATGTGCGGTACGGCGAAGGCCGATTTCGCGTGGTAAGGTTCGTCGTGTCCGGGCTTCACTAGGAAGTCAGCCGGGTCGCATTCGAAGTCGCCAAGTGTTCCGTCGAACAATGGCTCATATTTCTTCAGTAGTTTCAATAGAGCTTTCTTTTGTTTAGCATCCAAGGTTTTTATCTTAGATACTATGTCGTCTAGGTCCGCCTTTTCGTACTTGGCGTCCAGAATCTTTTGAGCGCGCTTAGCCGTCTCTCTTACCGGCTTGCTCGCTTCTTTATCGTCCGTATCGTTCATTGCGTGGACGTGGTTGATGTCTTTGGGTTCTTCGAGCTCTTCCACCGTCATCATAGGTGCAACAGCATCGTCCCATTCGATCGTTTTGTTCGAGTACTTGATGTCGATGCCCATCTCATCGAGAAAGTTGGCACCGATGAGCACTTGGTATGTCGAGTCCAGCTCCGAGTCGTCTATGTAGAACGTCCATCGGGCGGTCTTGGCAGTCGAGAGTTTTGGTAACATTATGTCGACTGCTACCAAATGATTCGATATGAATGTGCCTGGTTTGGTGTCAAAGGCGACGGGTCTGCATTTTCTCCAGTACCGTCTTGGGACAAGAGAGGCATTGATAAAGCTGCTCGATGAGCCCGAGTCTAGTAACGCATTGGCACTAGCTGGGTCCATCCGGTGGTCTTCCGGTAAGATGCTGACTGTGAGGGCCGCTTTTCTGCGCCTCTTCGTCGTTTTTATCCGTCGTGGTTGGATCGGGTTGACGTATCGTGTGTGCCGTCGGCTTATGGCGTGACAGCGCTCGCGTTCCAAGACTTGGGGTAAAAATTTTTCTTTTAGGGCGCTGAAATACTTATAGTACGAGGATTCAGAATCGTCACTAGAATAGTTAGACTCACTATTTGAGTCGCTAGTGCGGTTTTTCTTGTGGGCTGGGTTACGGCGTTTCTTAGCGCGTCCCGCCGATCGTTTGTGGTTAGACGAACGAGTCGAGTTCGAACTCTCGCTTACCTCATCGTCTTCGTGATCCTTCTCCTCGATGTCGTGCCTGTGTCTGCCACGGTCACGGTGAGTTTTTCCGTCTTTATTATTATATTTGTTTCCGCCCTCAACGCGCTGCTTCTTTTCGCGTCGGGCGTTGTAGCCACAGTCAGAGGTATTATGGTTGTCCATCTTGCAGATGTGACAGCATTTGCCTTTGCGGCTACTATCAGAGTCGCGGTCATGCCGAGTTCTTTTCTTTTCCGGGTTGCCGCTTCCAGAATCCTTGGGTCGCGAAGGAAATCTGTTCCGATCGCGTCGCTCTTTTTGTTCCATGCGTCGGAACCGTTTCTTCAGGTCGTTGACCGGGATTTGCTTTGGGTCCGCCCCATTGGAGGTCAACTTGTCGTACCATGCCTGAGGTGCTGAACGCAGAATCAGTTTGCGGTACGCCTCCTCGGAGAGCGTGGGTTGGTCGTCTTCGTCGATCTGGTTTCCTTCGGCGTCCAGATCGAGGGGGAAATATTTCAAGTCGGCAATCATCCGGTCAATTTCCGAGATGAATTGGTTGAAGGTCGCGCTCGCCGGCTTCCTCAGGGTCTCGAGGTAATCCACTTGGTCGGACCTTGGGGTGTCGCCGTTAAAGATATCGGCCTTGAGGTCCGCTAGGGTTGCCTCGAAGGCTGCGTCATCGTCGTTGACGTATTCGTCTTTGTACCGCTCGAAGTCGTCCAGTGCCTTTCCAGCCAAGCAACTGGCGGTCACTCCGAACTTGCTTGGGCCATTACCACATGGCTTGCGAAGGAAAACGTCTCGCAATCGGGCCTCGAATTGGCACCAGAAGCGGGCGTTGTCGTCGCCGTATTCTCCATCGTATACGGTAACTTTTTTCTCATGGGTCCCTCCGTTCGCGTTGGCTGGCTCGTCCCTCAACTCGAACTTGACAGTAGGACCTTTCAGAGACTTGCGTTTGCCGTTGAAGTCGGTAGGCATCACTATGCTTGGGATCGAAAGTTGGTTGGGGGCCATGGTGTGCAACAAAGAAGGTTTCGAAAGAAATCCGTGCGTGAATTCACGGTGCACTAGGTGAAAATAATAAGTCTATTGTAAAGGTAGATCTATCGAGCCTTTCTAGCTGGACGGATCTTTCTATGGATATCGGCATTGGGTCGCCACGTCAGGGGCGACGAATGTTGAATCGTGCGTCCAGTCCCGAGGGGACAGCGGGCGTATTGCAGACGCATCGGTCATTTTCGTTGCAACTTTCGACCGCAGTATCTTCCGACTCGTATGTGAAGCCTGAAAGAGTTATATTATGGACGATCTTCCAACAGTCTACGTATACGACCATTGTCCATTTTGCGTCCGGGTACGCCTTGCCCTTGGAATAAAAAATGTGAAGCATAAGATTAACTTTATGGCCAACGACGATGTCTCAACACCGACCAGCCTCGTTGGAAAGAAGATTGCACCGATCTTTGTAAGTTCGTCCAGAGAAAGTTGTTAGAGATTGTCTTGCTTGATTGGCTCACTCTTTTCTTTCCACATTTGTCTCGAAAGGAATTCCCCGAAGATGGTGTAGTCATGGCAGAATCCATGGATATCATCGAATTGATTGACTCTGATGAAAGATTCGGCACAAATGGTACCATTAGACCTGGAAGCGGTAGAACGGACTTGAAAGAATGGCAAAAATCTGTACAAAGTCTTCTTCGAACCCTTCAGCGATCACGTTATGTTGCGACTGGGCTGTTGCCAGAATTCCAACAATTGGACGCGAGGCATGCAATTATGAAAAACCATCAGCTACCTCCTTACGATAAGGCCGAGTGCAAGGAGATGGATATGGAAGAGAAGTAGAGGATTTACGCTGAAGTGATGTCCAGCGACCCTGTTCCAATGATTGAAGAGTTGAATGCCAAGCTAGTTCAACTTGATGATATCATCTACAGTGAGAAATATTGCACGGAAGGTGGATTGTCGCTGGATGATATTGATCTTTGGGCCCGACTTCGATCAATAAACATCATTAGAGGAGCTGTGTGGCCAGAAGGTCTACGAAAGTACATGGATAATCTGAATGAGCTGGGTGACATTCCGTTGTATGATGAGCTTGCAATGTAACTTTGAAATTTCGTGCATCTACGTATCATTCGAAAAGCAAACACACAAGTGCCGACACCTTGGGGCAGCAAGAAGTCACAATGAGCAAAAATCGGCGCCGACGTTGCCTTTCCAAGACCAAATGCGCATCTGAAAAAGTGTATAGAATACTTCATGGCTAATAACGAGCGCTCTATCTACGCCTGATCTTACTGCATATTCGTATGGAACAATCGACGTTCTGCTATCATACTGGCTACCGTTCGGGCTACAGTACCGTAATGTTCAAATTTCTACCGAAGTAGTTATTATCTACCAGAATCCCCCTTCCCCGTATGTAGCAACCCCAATACGGTCGTCGTAGTTTGTAGAATTTGCACCGTATCCCATACGTAGATTCTACCGCGATGTCGCCAAAAAAGTAGACATTTTGAGGGCATTTTGGCTACTCTAAGGACCCTCCTTCCGAGCCCACGTGGCATGCGATTTCATGCCCAATCATACCGTCATGCACCGTCTACTCACACAAGTCATGCAGGCGGTATTAACAAATTTCTACATGAAAACGCTCGTGAAGCAAACAACAATAACAACACCAATGCACCTGGGCCCATGTGCCAATGCCGGATTCCTGTCACACTTTACTTCGACAGCAGATAGAATGCATGCATTGGCACGATGGGATTATAAGCCTTGTCATTTTTGGATTTGCCAAACGAGTTGCATGCCAAAAAGATGCAAAAAAGGCGCCCCCCTCCAGCAGCAAACAACAACCTGCCAGTGAGCTTGAGGTAACAAACCCAAATGCCTTGGCCGGTACGACTGCGATGCCAATGATTCATTTTGACCCAAAGAAAAGAAGAACAAGGACCCAAGCAAGAAAAGAAGAGTTGTTGCAGCCAAGTCCTTTCAACAAAAATTGGAAGAGCCAGAGCGACGAGAGAGGCTGAAAAAGAAGCTTGGCAGCAGCGTGCAAGAAGAGGTGAAAAAACAACGGTGACGACGACCCAATATTAAGGGCAAGGCTTCCACAATGATGTTGCCTACTGCGACAATTATCATCAGGTGTCGCTGGACTTGGGGCTGGACTTGGGGGCGACCGTGTTAGTACAGCAGCAACATCTACATGTACTCAACAAGAATCAGAGAATCCCTCCATGCCTGAGTTCAAAGCTGGTCCTGCTCGTACTTCTGCTATTCCAGTGCAAGAATTGTCATTGTAGTAGATTCTAGACTTGTTAACTAGTAGTAAAAGGGTCGACCACACATTTGTGCACTACTAGTAAGTACTAAAATTAAGTCCATCGGTACGTTGCCGCACATTCGACTACCAGGAGCTAGAACATACAGCACAGTACTTTATTGTGTACAGTATAGAGTGGAACAGTACCCATGTCAAGAAACAGTTATAGTAGCTAGCTAGAGAATGGTAGCTGTTGGCTATATCCGGTTGGTCAACATGCGTCGTCTTCTTGATTCTCGACTTCTCAACGACTTGGACTCGAACAAATGCTTGTGCGCAGTTTGCGAACCCCTCCGACATAGACGACTGCGGTTTGTGCGGTAGATAATATGGTAGAGAATAGTAAAACGAACTCAAAAAACCTTAAAGATAACCAATTGCTATTGACGTTACAACAGCTTGTGAACCGCACAAAAGCAGCAACAACAAGCATACCCGAAAGAGAAACCAGCAAATCAACGTAGATACCACGTAGGACGTAGTAATTGAATTCACACTCACGTCATCCGTAGTAAGAGCGGTAAAGTCAACAACCAATCAGATGCGCAGGCCGAATGACACCAAAGGCCACGTCGCCGAAAGACGGGCAACCTCAAGGATCCTGTCGAGTCCCGGCACGACCGAAGGACCTCGAAATGCCAAATCTCTACTACTCCCCTTCATTCGACACTGTAGCATCTTCATATTGAACATGCAATTGTTAGTCACAATGGGAGGTGTTTTATCACGACAGAAAGGTTCAGCCTTAGAACCTGTTACCCAAATGTGATCGCAACACAATAGACAAAACAAAGACGATCCTCATCGTGCATTGCTCATCTATCGCAAAGTCCCTCTGTTGATGGATCGGGATCAACAAGTCAATGGCTCAGAAGCCATTGTGGAATACTTGCTGGCCACAAAGAACATGTCTGTGGATTCTACAAGTGCATCAGCCCTGAAATGGACCAACTTTGCTCGCGACGACTTGGCGCCTCTATTGTATCCAAACTTGTGCAACACTTTGCAATCGTCGTATCGGGCTTTTGACTATGTTCACAATCAACACTTTTCAATCGTCCAGCGATATTCCATTCAATGGCTTGGATCCATTGCCATGTACATGGCAGCATCCAAAATCAAGAGTAAGTAAAAGATGCGGTGGCAAAATGTCGCCCTATTGTCTCTGTCTTGCCATTTCTGTCTCTCTCTTCCTATTGCTGTAGAAAAACGCAATATTACTGATGAACGAGCCGCCTTGATGGAAGCTTTGGACAAATTCCATGCCGCACTTGAGGATACGCATCCATTCTTGGGCAAGGATTTTCCTCACTTGGGCGATTTGACCATTTATGGGGTGTTGCGTGGGCTGCAAGGCCTTGCGGTCGTAGATTCGCCAATATGCTTCGGTTTTTCGTCTTCGAACTGCTTGGTTTTCTCGCCTTCCGAATATTGCACACGCCATCGGTTGCCGCGGTTTTCAAAAAGCACGGAGTCTTGCGCGCGACATTTGGTGATCTTGTCCCATTCACTTCTGTCTTGAAATGCAATGAGGGACTTACCAGTATTTATTGAGCCTCTTTTCAAGATTGTCGCTCCGCGTTGCAAAACAACGAAGGCTTTTCTTTTCGGCTCGCTGCCAAAAACACTTGAAAGGCAAAAATAGGCAAACGAATTCATAATTTTGATACATGAGATATGGTACATTTCCTACATACCTTTCACACCGTTGAATTTTAGTATCGAAAAGATTCGAGACGTGCTTATTTGATTTCTTGGATGACGTTTCTCCCTCCGAGGTTCGATGGAGTGCGTTTCTCTACTTTTTCGCAAAAGCTTGCTTTCGGCTGATAATCAGCCATGACCATGTTTGTCGTTGTGGTTGATTCAACGAAACTCTCAGTATGAACCAAATGCGCTTTCTATGTGCTCTACTGCTTGTGCTCCATATTTTCTTCTACAGACAGTCTCACGCGTTTGTGGTCACAACGAACGGCCAAAGCCAGCAATGCGTTTCGTTGGCACTTGGACTCGGCAATGCCGAAATCGACGACGACGACGACGACGATCGTAGTTTGGGATCTTGGGATCGCCGGCGTTATTTGGCTTCGACGTTCCTTCTTTTTCAGCGACCTCCGATTGCCGCGGCTGCTATGGAGGCAACCGTCAACCTCAATTCGCTTGCAGATCTCCCCCCAGTGACCGATGGTTGCGTCAGAATTTTTCTTTGCCGTCATGGGCAGACCGAAAACAACCGCTTGCGGAAAGTTCAGGGAGCACGAGTGGACCCTCCGATCAACGAAAATGGACAAGAGCAGGCGCACACTTTGGGAAAAGCTATTGGCCGAGTCAAGCCATCGCCAGCTTTGTTCTTTTGTTCGAACCTACAGCGAGCAAAAATGACGGCAGAGATAGCGGCTGCTGAAGTGAACCCAAAGATTAAAGTGACAAAACTAAATTCTTTGGCGGAGGTTGATTTTGGTCCAGTTGCCGAAGGCCAGCCGGTCGCACTAGCCAAAGCTGGTATGCAAGCAACGTACGCAGCCTGGGCGACGGGCAACATTGATTTTCGACCACAGGAAGGCGGCGACAGCGGGAGAGAAGTAAGTATATGTACCAACACATCAGATGCATAGTTTCATTGGACATTTAATCGTGGAAACTCCTAACCAACATTGCTACCGGCAGGTAATGCAAAGGGCTATCGCTTCGATTACCGAACTAGCATCGGCTGCTGCCATGTCAAAGAGCTCTTCGTGTGTTGCAGTGACGCATTCAACTTTCCTGCGAATACTTTTGGCGATGGTTCTAGATATCCCACTTTTCGAAGCCGCCTCCTTGAGCGTAGTCAATGGAGGAGTCTCTGTGATTGATGTACCTCGTTCTCTGGGGACGAAGCGACTGGGAAAGAAATCAAAGCTCTTTAGTGGTTTGAATCTTGAAGATGTTGATTTGGAGGTTCCACTGTGTCATGTGACACGCATAAATGAAACTCGGCACCTTCCTTTGCTATGATAGCTCTCATATCCATCTGTCAGAGGCCGCAATCAAGAGGATGTAATTCCATTTCTGCTGCCACATCCAGCAAGAAGAAGGCAAGCAGCAGTCAACTGGCGCCAAGAGTAATGCCTCACTACTGAATTTCATCGTGGGGTGACGGCGATGACTTCGAAGGGTTGCTGCGGGGTTAACAACTCGGGATACTTCTTCTCCAAGTGCTCTACTTTGGCGTTGGCTCCCCAGCTGCTGTAGTATTTCATGGCTTCACGAAGTCGGTACTTGCCCTCCTCGAGATCTTTCATAACCTCGATCTGAAATGCAGCCATGCGTTCGCTAGCAAGACCAGCGTCATGTTGGTAGCCTCCCCTGGCAGCGAGGAGAATGGCGACTTCATACTGCTTACTCGCTAAATATTTGCGCCCTGTGAAGGCAAGAAATTCGGCTTCCAACAGGGACTCTTGGTGCTTGACGTTCGGGTTGCCTTTTTCCTGCCAACTCTTGAGTTTTGCTCGGCAAATCTTACCCAATCTGGCGTACTTTCTCTTCCCCGTCTGCCGGGCGACCGCAAAACAAGAGATGCCTTTCAAATAAGCATCAGAAATGATTTGGGGAGAGGCCACATGGGATTTCGCTTCAAAATCGTGCCCATACTTGACCATGCTGTCCACTTGCCAAGCATGTTCACCAAAGTAAGTGCATAGGGTCCCTTGAAACACTACGACGGCGGCATTCCAAAAATTATCCACGCGGGCCCTCGCAAGGTCGTCTTCGCTGAGCGCCTGCCCAAAAAACTGTGTTGGATCTTCGGCATTATCTAGACCCATCAGATTCAGAAACATTTGGCGCATCGACTTCGCGCTCTTGATAGCCTGCTCACGCTTCAAATCCTTCATTTGTTTAGTATATGACGTAATATCGGCCTCCAACATGTGTAAAGGACTTCCAGACAAGAATTGGAGTAAAATGTAGTGAAAAATGGCCCAAATTGCACTTTCCGTGTCACTAAAAATGAGGGTGAGTCGAAAATTTTGTAAGCGAAACGAGCTCGACACAAAAAATTAAAATCAACCGTCGTCCACACACGTACCCTGTTTGTAGGCCCACATCGTATGCTTGTAGTAGAGGCTTGGTCTGGCTCCGGAAGGGTTGTGTCCAAGGAAACAGAAAGGAATGGACGCAAAACATTGCTCGCGATGCAATCAAGTTAGAACCAGAGCTCCGCAAAATATCAAGAGCATGTTGACCGTATTTTGCGCCCCCTTGAATATCATCTAAGATGCCAGTTAGAATCATGCCAGTTGTGGCAAACGCGGCAGCAGAGTACTCGCAGACACCATATTTCATGGTCCAGTTCATTGTACGAAAGACTACCAGTGGCAATCGATCATCTTTCAACATGTAGAAACAGGTAGCGAGCTTATCAAGCAATTTCATTAACTCAGCCCTGGTTGGATCTTTCATGCGATTGAGCTTTGTCGGATCGCGCGATTTCAATGTAACCTTGACGCCAATGATATTCCGAACTACTCCCAGAGCCACGATAGCCGAATTCTTCGGAAACCGACAGTTGAACTTTGCGAGGACTTCCAAGGCTAGGTCAGCAGCCTCTTGCACCTTCCCAAGATTGAAAACGCTGTCAATCCAAGTGAGATAAACATCTAACTTGTCCTCGAGAGGTTGGTCTTCTTGCGACAAAACTTCTTTACAATACCGCTCCATCGTCTCTACGTTGCCCAGAAAGCCCTCGGCCTTGGCCCCGATAGAATAGAGCTTCAAGCTCAGCGCGTAGTGCTGCTTCCAGTGGTCACTAGGTAGCAGTTCGATGGCAATCGCCACGTATTTGGAGGCGCTCTCAAACGCCGAAACTTTGATCGCCTTTCGGCTAGAATCAAAATTTAATTGCGCATGCCTCAACCGTCCTGCGAAGTCGCCTTCTGTTGGTGGAGAATCATTCAAAAGGTTCACCACAACGAAAATTGCCGTATCCAACCCCTCCTCGCTCAACTCTGATACCAAGATTTCTCCGACCTGACGTTTCCAGTCACCCCGTTCGTCTTTCGGAATAAGCTCAATTGCGGCTTCGTGTATCTTATCATGACTCCATCTCCGACGTGGTGGTAAGACGGAGCCCTTGACAATAAGACCTTCTGCTTCCAGCTGTTCCAAACCACCAATGAACATCGAATCGTCCGCTGACCGACCGTCAAGAATATCAGACTTGCTCCATAAAAGTCGCAAAGTGTCAACCTCGAATGTAGAGCCAAGACAAGAAGCTAGCTTGAGCATCTTCAAAAGTTCGGCCGGGAGACCCAGCATTTTCCGTTTCAGTAAATCTACGACATTGTCGCTAGCTTGAGTGCTTGATTCAATTTCCTCCTCGTTCCATATCCAGGAGAAGGTACCAAAGTTGAATTGTAAAAGTTTCTTGTTATACAGCATGGCCAAATAGTGCAGAAGGAAAAAGGGGTTCCCATTCGTCTTGTCAAGACATATCTGCGCCAAAACTAACGTACGTGAGTCCCCTTGACAACTGAGCACATCTTGGATGATTTCATGGACAGCCTCAATATCCAAGTCGTTGATTTCAAGACGACTCAGAATAAAGTCCCCGTCCTGGCTTTTGGTCTCAAGCTCACGTAAGCACTTGTAGAAGATATGGGTCTCGTCTACCTCGTTGGATCGATATATACCGATGACCATGAACTTCGGATTCTGCCGATCTAGCATTAGAACCTCCAAAAGATCCAAAGAGGAGCTATCTGCCCACTGAAGATCGTCTAGCACTATGAGCAGCGGGGATAATTGTTTTGACACAACTCGCAAGAACCGCAAGAAAGTGAATTGAATCCGATTCTTGGCCTCAACGGAGGAAGCCTTTCGCGACGACGTGGCTGATTCATCGTTCGCAGTCATACCAGACCCAATCACGTCCCCAATATCAGGGATGACTTCGGCTAGCAAAGAAACCTCCGAGCCCAACGTAGCCCTCATATCGTCGCAAATTGCTTGGAACAGATTGCGGTTGTCGTCTCGGAGTTTGAGAATTTCCCCACAAATCTCGGCACCCGCGCTCGCAATCCCTGAATAGGGCTCACTTCTCATATTCAAATCGAATTTACCCCTTACATAAATCCCTTTATGCCGGATTACTCGAGGTTGGAGCGTCGCTACAAGTTCACTCTTTCCGCTCCCGCTAGCCCCAGAAACGAGCGTTAAGCGCCGTTGCGTCGTCGAGTCAACGAGTGACTCGAGCTGGTTCTTGAGGTCGATAATCTCCTGTTCCCTCCCATGAATATCCACCGAATCAAATTTCAACTTATCAATGGTCAAGCTTGACAAATCATTGCTTTTGCGTTTCTGAGGCGGTAGAGCAGAAAAGGATGACAAACGTCCGGTTGTACGTGTCCCACTGCTCCCGCCTAACGATATCCCTATTTTCTTGTAGAAGCTTTCGTCGCGATCCAAGGATGAAAGTTCCTCACTATCATCGCCCAAGCTTCCCAGCGAAAGCCTTTCCGACGAGGACGACATGAGAACTCCTCTAGCAGTATCAACGTTTACAAAAAAATGCAAAAGTATCTTCTGGGCCTCAATCAAGCTGGAACGTACTACGTGCCTCACGCCTATTCCATATGCACAATATAGTGGAAGAAAATAACACCACCATCAACTTTCCTTATTCCCTCATACTCCTTCTAGCAAGAGGAGTCGGGCAGGGGCGGGGGAGGACTTCGCGTCGCACGCGTCGGATGCGTGGTTTGTCGTTCCGCTTGCCCAGTCGCCACAGTGAGAGATAGCGAACCCCAACATCTCAAGTCATCCAACGCTTCCGACGCTTCCCACGCTTCCGACGGGATAAGAGAATCATAAGAGCATCATAAGAGAAGAATTTCCGATCGCTACGGAGTCTGTTTCAAAATGCTCTTATAAATTTAGCTTTGCTGTTATGACTAATCGGACCTTTTTGGTTTACGAGTTCCTAGCAAAAGATAAATCTGTACGAACAGCTTCTGTAGCCCTAGTACCAGCCTATCGCCAATGCCTAGGCGGCGTTCATCTCGTTTTGACCATGATGGACCACGCCGTCGTTTGACAGGAATCGATCAGGGCTTTCGTTCAACAGAGGTATGTTGTTAAAACAGCTATCGGTGATCGATTGCGTCAAGTCGCGGGCT
>CATOAN010000025.1:0-20611 GCA_951394045.1 Nitzschia sp. DOCU1 | reverse complement strand
TCGGCGTAAGCTATTTTCTGGTTGGCATGAACGGCAAGGCACGTTATTACAATATGGGCAAGTCTGCGGAACCCCTCTCTAAAGAATGTTCTACAGCCTCACAAGCACGACCGATATCCGATTCGCTTCTTTTATTGCAGTTATGGTTGCATGGCTGGCGTTGCCATGACACAAGGGCGACCCTATCAACGACTACTAGGGCCGATGAGGATCGCAGAAAGTTCTATCTTTGACTTTGAGGCATACCCCCCCCCCCACGTAGCTAGCTCAAATTTTATGAAGAAAAAAGGGGGAAAAAGAAGGAAAAGAATTCGAAACAAAATGACCGCCTTTAAACGAGCATAATTACTACCAAACAATGTATTTTAACGACCAATTTTGCAAGGCAATAAATGGCGTGCCAGCGTGCGCGCATTCATGCCATTTCAGGGTGCCACCATACAGTATGATGCGGATTTTTCAGCCACAAAAACACAATGACGGCGTCGACGATTGCAAGTGCTGTAGTAAGTATTTGTTACCGCCGTTTGTTGCAATCGCTCAACCACTCATCGAAGCCTATTCGAGCTGCTTCTCTGGTTATTACAGCTCGTTTTGGCGGAGAATGATTCTAATTTCACGAGGCAAGGATTTGATGAAATTCCTCGTCGACCAACGAGGTTGTTGATGCGGTTATCGCTCGTTAGAGGACGATTCAGAAGGAACAAACCAGGTAAGTTCTCATTCGTGTTATTATAGATACGTCTATTGTTTTGGATCTTTTGTAAAGCGCTCATTCGTGACGCTAACGCCGCCTTTATTTTTATTGCATCTTTGTCTTCTGGCTCCTATTATCATCTTCGGATGCTGCCTTTGGTTTGCCGATCGATTTCAAAGACACTGGAAAGGACACTGGAGACGATGGAAAGGTCGTGGGACTCTACAATCAACCATCTTGGTGGTACCATCGTCGGCTCTTAGCGGGATGCTCTGGAAAGTCTGCGACTGTGTTGTTAGACGATGGTCAATTTTCGAAAAAGAATGTTCTACAATCATTCTGGCGGGGTTCCTAGGGTGGTGGTAGTCTTCCACTACTCCTATGTCGCGAATACTACAAGTGGTTTGAATAATACATCCCGCTTTTCATGTAGAACGACTCGTACTATTGGGGCAGTCAGAGAGCTTGGGATGAGTGAACAACAAAAACAACTTTGAGAACCCAATAGAGGACAAATTATAATCAAATAGTTATTTTTTGTAGACCTCTAACGTAGGAACGTCTTAGAATAGGAATAGCAAGACGAAGTGTGATGTGATATCGATTTTGATCGTATCATACAGTGCACTTATCAAACGACAATCACTAATATTACAAGATCACTAAGTAGCCAAGATTGATTGCTACGCATTTATAAACCTGACAGCGCCGGGCTATGGTAGTGAACTATTCATCCTCCAAATCTCAACACCGTAGTCATTCTATAGCCAAATCTAGTTGCGAAATACTCAACGCCTCTCTTTTGGGCTGTTTTGGAAGCTTTTCGCGCGATGTCTCGTGTTAAGAGTTTTTGGATTTGCGGGATTTTTCGTGGCTAAACGAGGCAGGTTTTGGCTATTTAATTCTTCATTTCGCACTTCTGGTCCCTTTGTGTCAAGACCCTAACAGTTTATTCCAGAACCCTAACAGTTTATTCCAATAAAAACGTGAAAAGAGGGCTCTTTTGGACGGAAACAGCGTAGTTCCTTCAGAACCCTATCAAGTGCTACCTACGTGGCCGACGGTTGGCCCTTTGAATAGCAAGTTACAGGAATCTTTAATCGCCGGCATAAGTTAGCGCAGAGCACCATGCAGTTGGCCACGAAGGCCCCTGCAGTGCCCCGAAAGCCACTACCCCGGGCCCTTGATTATAGCACCGTCTTGGCCCTCGTATTTTTGCCTACTGGTCGGCCACCGCAGCAGGTTTGCACTGTTTGGACGAATTCGGTGCAATACAATCATTCAAAAACATAAATCGACAAACCTATCTTGTGTCTTCTATGATATGAGGGTAATTCGTTGCTTTTCGTCATGCTCTAAGGCAAGTCACCGTCCCCCCTTACGCCATGATGAGGATACAAGTGATATTGATCGAACAAGGACGTTTTGGGGGAGTACACAGGCGTATTGGCCGGCGGATCCGTGGGAATGATTACAACCGTGTCCCCAGTAGTGCCAGGGTCTCTCACTCCCCCCGGAGGGACAGTTGGTGGTACAGGGAACAACGTTGGGAGAGGGATTGGGTCTGGAGTGGGCGTGTAGCAGGTTTGATGAACTTGTCCGCCTCCTATATAGTCACACTGGCAAGTCTGCATTGTCCGGTCCAAGGCAACAAAAGTGCTTTTAGACCCCGTCACTTGGCACAGAATGGCATTGGCTGTGCGGGCTTGACAGTAGGTGCAGGTGGTATCGCTCGATGCACTGCAACTGCAGGAGTAGCCCTCGGGGAATACCCCTGCACATGTCGCGACGCTATTCTTGCAAGGATCATTGTCACCTCCTGCATATCCTCCGCAAGCAAAGACGTTGTGGGGGACAGTGGCTTGACAAACGTTTGTAGTTTGGAGATGACGACGAAGAAAGTGGTGATTGTCGCTATCATTTGGCACATTGAATTCTTCACTGATCACATAGTTGCCATCGTGCTCCAAATCTTCGAGGTCGTGGCCCAATGTGGAGGACATTAGCGCCAAGAAAGAAATGACAGACAGCTTATGAAACAGCATGGTTATCGTAGAATAATTGTAGGATGAAGCAGGAAATCGCCGGGAGGGAAATACGGTGTGTCGATGACAACTGGAAGGAAGCATTCCCTGGTGACAGCATCCACCAAAGTTGCGTAGAAGCACATGTTTTCGTACGATTGCAAAAATGAAGTGGAATGAGAACCGTCTCTGGAATCTTGAGAATACGCTTGCCCGCATGTCAGCAGCATGTCTCCACCTGAGGCATAATTGCTGGTATGCGGCAATCTGAGACGATGTATGATGCCTTCAATATGAAGCATCTTCCGCCTGCCACGAACGTACCCGAAGCACCAAAGTAATGTAGCTGTTTGTTGAAACCCGATTCCGTTTCTCAAAACATATTGTGTACGGGAAAGCTGATTTCGCATCGTTAGTTGGAAATGCTTTGTGTATCATGTCATCGTGACAATCACACTGTTTTGGCGATTCTGGAAACCCCATGTGACGTCATGAAGTCTTTGTTGGCGGTCATTTTGGGGGGACACCGAAATCAAAAGGATATCCTCTATCGGAATGACGGAAACAATGGCACCCGTCTCATCGTTAGTGTTGGTCCTTTCTTGCTTGGGATGCTTCTATGAAATGCTATCTTTGGTGGACAATGAGTCCAAGGAAACGATACACACAGACAGAAGTTGGCACAGAGGGCCGCCCGGCCCTGATGTTTTCCCCCGAAACCCACAACCCTCCCTGCTCATGGCGGCATCGACAACGTTTTGGTACGGCTTACGAAGCACCCCCAGGATTGCATCGTTTGAAATCCGGCAATCAGTCAGCATTCAAATACAGCAGTCTAGGAGCGATTACATCTATTCTCTTCGGTCATCGGATAGTCATTGGAAAAATGCACTTTTGCTCTATGGCATGTCGGCGTTTCTTGGTGCCCGCCTGTACAACTTGAATTGATTCCTCAACGACGTCTTGGGGACGTGCACGGGCATTGCCGGTGGAGGTGATGAACTAGGTTGCTCCGCGGGGAGGTTGACAACGGAACCTCCAGGAGCGTCAGGGTTTCTCACTTGCGAGGCAGGAGCAATCACAGGCGCTGGCGTAGGGATCGGCGGCATGGATGGGATAGGAACTGGAGCAAATGAAGGTCGTGGGACAGGTGCGGGGAAAAACGTGGGCACCGGGATGGGTGGCGGAGTGGGCGTCCAGCAGGTTTGTTGAACTTGTCCGCCTCCCAGATAGTCGCACTGGCAAGTCTGCATTATCCCCTCTGGGGTAGCGAAGGTACTTCTAGCCCCAGTCACTTGGCACATAATGGTACCGGCTGTGCGAACCTGACAGTAGGTGCAGGTGGTATCGCTGGATCCAGTGCAACTGCACGAATAGCCGTCGGGGAACTCACCAGCACATGTCGCGTCGCTATCCTGGCATTTGTCGTGATCTCCTGGTCTTCCGCAAGCATAGACACTTCTTGGGATTCCTGTGGCTGTGCACACGTTGGAAGTTTGGAGCTGGCGACGAAGAAAGTGGCGAGCATCGTCCCCGTTTTCTTCATGCACATTAAATTCTTCACTGATCACAAAGTTGCCATCATCGTGCTCCCAGTCGTCGAGTTGGCCTAATGAATACGGCATTAGCGCCAAAGAGAGAAGACAAAGAGTTCGAAAAAGCATGGTTGTTGCAAGAGTGCTACAGAATAAAGCAGGCTAGCAGGAGATTGGCAGGGAAGGAAATTGTGAGATCGAGGACATTAGGAAGTATTTTCTGGATGAAAAGGTCGACGAAGCTCTATAGAAAAACATAAGCACGATTGCAAAAATGAGGAGGAAAGAGAAAGTCACGAGCACCAAACCCGGAATGTGGAGATTACACGTGCTCGCATAGGATGAGAAAGGCCCATTGGAGAAGCACATTGTGGATTTACTACTATATCGGAATCTGAAGCAATGTACTTCGAGATACACATTATATTTTTGGCGCCGGCATGAACGCAACAGAAGTCAGCTCCCTCATACTAGAGTTGGGCTATTTTGGAATCCAGCTTTTTCTTGAAGGGGTGCGTGCAAGAGAATTCGCTTATTATCTGAAATCTTTGGAGCTTCTGTTCACCGAACAGCTTCGAAAATCCATTTCTGTTTCGCCACAAGAAATTCAGTTTTGTGGCACACGTCTCATCGTTAGTGTTGGTCCTTTCTTGCTTGGGATGCTTCTATGAAATGCTATCTTTGGTGGACAATGAGTCCAAGGAAACGATACACACAGACAGAAGTTGGCACAGAGGGCCGCTGGCCCCGATGTTTTTCCCCGAAACCCACAACCCTCCCTGCTCATGGCGGCATCGACAACGTTTTGGTACGGCTTACGAAGCACCCCAGGATTGCATCGTTTGAAATCCGGCAATCAGTCAGCATTCAAATACAGCAGTCTAGGAGCGATTACATCTATTCTCTACGGTCATCGGATAGTCATTGGAAAAATGCACTTCTGCTCTATGGCATGTCGGCGTTTCTTGGTGCCCGCCTGTACAACTTGAATTGATTCCTCAACGACGTCTTGGGGGCGGCCACAGGCATTGCCGGTGGAGGTGTTGAACTAGGTTGCTCCGCGGGGAGGTTGACAACGGAACCTCCAGGAGCGTCGGGGTCTCTCACTTGCGAGGCAGGAGCAATCACAGGCGCTGGCGTAGGGATCGGCGGCATGGATGGGATAGGAACTGGAGCAAATGAAGGTCGTGGGACAGGTGCGGGGAAAAACGTGGGCACCGGGATGGGCGGTGGAGTGGGCGTCCAGCAGGTTTGACTGACTTGTCCGCCTCCCAGATAGTCGCACTGACAAGTCTGCATTGTCCCCTCTACGGTAGTGAAGGTACTTCTAGCCCCAGTCACTTGGCACATAATGGTACCGGCTGTGCGAACCTGACAGTAGGTGCAGGTGGTATCGCTGGATCCAGTGCAACTGCACGAATAGCCGTCGGGGAACTCACCAGCACATGTAGCGTCGCTATCCTGGCATTTATTGCCGGGCATTCCTGGAATTCCGCACGCATAGACATTTCTTGGGATGGTGGCTGTGCAAACGTTAGAAGTTTGGAGCTGGCGACGAAGAAAGTGGCGAGCATCGCCTCCGTTTTCTTCGTGCACATTAAATTCTTCACTGATCACAAAGTTGCCATCATCGTGCTCCCAGTCGTCGAGTTGGCCTAATGAATACGGCATTAGCGCCAAAGAGAGAAGACAAAGAGTTCGAAAAAGCATGGTTGTTGCAAGAGTGCTGCAGAATCTAGCAAGCTAGCAGGAGATTGTCGGGGAAGGCAATTGTGAGATTGAGGACATTAGGAAGTATTTCGTGGATGACATGGTCGACAAAATTTCTATAGAAAAACACAAGCACGATTGGGGAAAATAGGCAGGAAAGAGAAAGCCACGAGCACTAAAGCCGGAATTTGGAGATTACACGTGCCCGTATAAGACGAGAAAGGCCCATCGGAGAAGCACTCTGTGGATTTACTATCGGAATCTGAAGCGATGTACTTCGAGATACACATTATATTTCTGGCCGGCATATGCAATTGAAGTCAGCTACCGGTAAGTAATAGGGCTATTATTCGGAATCCACAGTTCTCTTGAGATGGGATGCTTGCAAGAGAATTCGATAATTATCTGAAATCTTTGGAGCTTCTGTTAACCGACCAGCATAGCAAATCCGTTTCTGTTTCGCCACAAGCAATACAGTTTTGGTTTCACTTCGTTTACTGTTGTTAAACGGAAGTTGGCACGAAACAGCTGTTGGCCACGGAGGCCCAGATATTGTCTCGAGACCCACACTACACGACCAATGTTCATTGTCAAAGCAATTTTTGGCACCAGCTGCTGTCAACTCAAAAATTGAAAGACTCAAGTCTAGTAGGGTTATATCTATTCTCTCTCTAGTACTATGGTGACCGGAAAATCAATTTGATGTCGTTCTTCTCTAGGGCATGTCCGAATTTCTCTCTCGGTCATATAACTTCAATGAATTAAACAACGACGATTTCGGGACGTGCACAGGAGCGGGTTGAGGTGGTAAATTACCAGGTTGTTCCGCTGGAAGCGCAGCACCGTCAGGCACCCTTACGTTTACGTTAATCGAAGGCGCCGGTGTCGGGATAAGTCCAATCACGTTGGGAGGAAGAGCGGGAATAGCAACCGGAGCAAATGGAGGTGGTGTGACAGGTGCGGGGAAAAACGTGGGCACCGGGATGGGCGGTGTTGTAGGCGTCCAACAGGTTTGTTGCACTTGTCCGCCTCCCACATAGGCACAGTCGCAGGTCTGCATTATCCCCTCTACGGTAGTGAAGGTACTTCTAGCCCCAGTCACTTGGCACATAATGGTACCGGCTGTGCGAACCTGACAGTAGGTGCAGGTGGTATCGCTGGATCCAGTGCAACTGCAGGAGTAGCCATCGGGGAACTCACCAGCACACGTCGCGTCGCTATCCTGGCATTTATCGTGCATTCCTGGTCTTCCGCAAGCATAGACACTTCTTGGGATTCCTGTGGCTGTGCAAACGTTAGAAGTTTGGAGCTGGCGACGAAGAAAGTGGCGAGCACCGCCTCCGTTTTCTTCGTGCACATTGAATTCTTCAATGATCTCAAAGTTGCCATCGTGCTCCCAAGAATCCTCGAGTTGGCCCAATGATGACGGCATTAGCGCCAAAGACAGAAGACAAAAATTTCGAAAGAGCATTGTTTTTGTAATAGTGCTGCAGGACGTAGCATAAATTCGGCGAGGGGGGGGGGATAATGAGATCTTGGACAAGAAGCATTTCTTGGATGACAGCACCAACGAAGTTGTTGTCTGGTAGCAGAAAAACATTGGCACGATTGCGAGGATAGGGGAGGAAAGAGAAAGCCATGAGCTACGAACCCGGAATGTGGCGTACTGTACCTACATATGAGCAATGACCGTTGGAGGCATATTGTAGCTTTTACCATCGGAATATGTACTGTACCATTTCTGGCTTCCCTGCCTGAAGGGCAAAGCACGTCGGCCCAGTAAACTGGGGTTATTTTTGAGCTCCAGCTCGAACGAATGCCGGAAAGCCTGGGTCCTCAGCAAGAAGCACGACGATATTGGAGCCGCGTCGTTTACTACTTTCTGTGCGGACAGAAATTGGCACACATCAGCCGATGGGGTCGGAGGTCCCGGAACCCACAACCCGCCCCTCTGATGATAGCAGAGGTACGGTTGCATGGTGGAATGAATCGCAGTTTTGCATCGTTTGGAATTTGGCCGTCATCTCAAGAATTTAAAGACTCAAGTCTAGGGTCAAGATTCATTCTCTACGGCCCGGAACCCAGCTTCGCATCGTTTGGATTCGGCTATCATCTTAAGAAATTCAACGACTCAAGTCTAGTAGGGTTATATCTATTATCTATGATGACCGGAAAATCCATTTGATGGCATTCTCTATGGCATATCCGAGTTTCTTTCTCCGTCGTACAACTTCAATGAATTAAACAACGACGATTTCGGGACGTACACAGGAGCCGCTTGAGGTGGTAGACTACCAGGTTGCTCCGCTGGAATCGCCGTAGAGGGCCCTCTTACGTTTAAGTTAATCGAAGGCGCCGGTGTCGGCACAAGTCCAATGATGTTGGGAGGAAGAGCAGGAACAGCAACTGGAGCAAATGGAGGTGGTGTGACAGGTGCGGGGAAATATGTGGGAAGGGTGAATGGCGCTGGTGTAGGTGTCCAACAAGTTTGCTGCACTTGTCCGCCTCCCACATAGGCACAGTCGCAAGTCTGCATTGTCCCCTCTACGGTAGCGAAGGTACTTCTAGCCCCAGTCACTTGGCACATAATGGTACCGGCTGTGCGAACCTGACAGTAGGTGCAGGTGGTATCGCTGGATCCAGTGCAACTGCAGGAGTAGCCATCGGGGAACTCACCAGCACATGTCGCGGTGCTATCCTGGCATTTATCGATCATTCCTGGAGTTCCGCACGCATAGACACTTCTTGGGATTGTGGCTGTGCAAACGTTAGAAGTTTGGAGCTGGCGACGAAGAAAGTGGCGAGCATCGTCCCCGTTTTCTTCGTGCACATTGAATTCTTCAATGATCTCAAATTTGCCATCGTGCTTCAAATCCTCGAGTTGGCTCAATGTTGACGGTATTAGCGTCAACGCTAGAAGACAAAGACGTCCAAAGAGCATTGTAGTAGTACTGCAGCACGTAGCAGGAATTCGGCGAGGGGGGAAACAAGTTTGTCGAGGACAAGAAGTATCTCTTGGATGACAGCACCAACGAAGTATAATAGTTGGGTTGAAAAACATTATGGCACGATTGCGCAAATGAGGAAGATAGAGAAAGCCACGAGTTAAAAACCCGGAATCTGGCGAGTGACTGCGTATTATATTTAAAAAAGAACCGTTGGAGACATAATGGAGCTTTACTATCGGAATGGGTGCCCTTTCTCGCTTCGTTCCTGACCGCCAAACCACCTCGGCCCAGTAAATAGGGTTATTTTTTAAATTTTTTAGATTTCTCGCAAGGAAGAATCATCGGCGCGGAAACAAAGAATGGATTCATTCGATTCCACAGGGCTCAAGTACTCTAG
This sequence comes from Nitzschia sp. DOCU1, assembly GCA_951394045.1. Taxonomy (NCBI): domain Eukaryota; phylum Bacillariophyta; class Bacillariophyceae; order Bacillariales; family Bacillariaceae; genus Nitzschia; species Nitzschia sp. DOCU1. The sequence continues at coordinate 11,300 of CATOAN010000025.1, read as the reverse complement.
AGAGGCAAATGCTATGGAAGCACTCCTTATTAACTTGTTGGTCATGCGAGGAAAGACATCGTATCGTACTACGATATCATTCCCATTTTTCAAGTGTGGCACCAGTCAAAAACAAATCTAGCAGTACTAGCTACTTTACTGAAAGAGGAGCTAGCTCAGCTAGTTGTCATGCTTCGTCGTGCTGGTCCTCGCTGCCGCCTCCGCCTGCCGTGGTGTTTTCTTATTTCTTGCAGCGTCAATTATTTATTCTACTATTAAATCAGCGAAAAGTGCGCCATGGTGCTATCCATTTAGCAGCTACCTGGACGATAGGAGAGGAGGGATCTCGCCAATCGTCGCCGGAACGTTGTGCTACTAGAATGGCTCTTTGCTCTTCTTAGCTCGAAGTTGTTAATAGTAGTGTGATACTCTGGTCGAGTAGTACTCTACTAGTACTCTTGTAATATGTCGTCGCTTTCTTGCCTATGCCCACCACCTGACCGATGCTGGTGGAGGACGGAGGCAGCAGCAACCAGCTATCAGAGAGAAAGCGGATGGAGCGGTGCAGTCATTTGCGAATACCTCTCTACTCTAGAGAGGAAGTCTACTACGGTAGCCTCTCGTGTCGTCGTTCATCCAACAACAGATGCCGTTTCCTTTCATTCCAGCTGCACTTCTGCTGAACAGTGGCTGGAGTCTACAAACAGTTATCCTCTCCGATGCCATCGGACGGAAAGTGCCGATGACGTGATCGCGAGAAGGACGGCGAAAACGTAGTAACGACATATTTCTCCGATGTTCCTCTTTGGGCACGCGCGGTGGCAGATGGCCGTGCTTGGACGACTGTTGGTGGTGGTGCCATGCCACCAACGTTCATTGGGTACACGTCGTCGGCAACAGCCAAACGCTGCGCGAGCAGAACAGCTCTTGGAATGCCGAGCTTCATCGAGTTTGCCGTTGCACGCTGACAAGCACCATGTCTTTAAAGTGGAGACAATCGGCGACGCGTACATGGGCGTCACAAATCTGGACGGCAGTGAATTTGAGACTCATGTTAAGCAGATTGCAGAGTACGCGCAAGATGCCGTCCGAGCTGCTTCTCAGACTCTCCTTGATGAGGACGACCCTTTGATGGGCTGTGTTCAGATCCGTGTAGGTTTTAACTCCGGCCCAGTCGTCAGCAATGTTATTGGGTCTCTCAATCCACGTTATGGATTGTTTGGGGACACGGTCAATACGGCCTCGCGAATGGAGTCGAATTCCATGCCTGGCAAGATTCAATGTTCACTTGCCTCGGCCCAGCTTCTGGAAACGCAAGCCCCAGATATTCCAATTATGTTGCGTGGAATGATCAAGGTTAAGGGAAAAGGGAAAATGAAAACTTACTGGGTCGGAGACGACGACTTGATGACTCCGATGGCTCCAAACCCAATGTTGCTATCACCGGAATCCATTTCGGAGCACGATCCTACCCTAGTGGAAGAGTCCGAAAGAGAATTGGAAGAGCAAATGATTGCTAGCCAAGTGCCTGTTCATGCGGATCAGCCAGAAGGCGACATCGAAAGCGGGGTGTTGGACAACAAAGAACCCATGTCGACAACCGAAGCGATTCCAACGCAAATGGAGGAAGTTTCCGAGAGAGACCTTGACGATGAGCCGCCAGTTGAACTAGAGGCTGGGTTGTTGAGCAACAAAGAACCGATGCTGACAACTGAGGCAATTCCGAATCAAATGGAGGATGTTTCCGAGAGAGACCTCGACGATGGGCCGCCAGGTGAACTAGAGGCTGTTTCAGCCGCCCATTCTCAAGAGGAAACGAGAGACGTAAAAGAAGAAGCTGTGGTGGGGCGCAAGGAGCCCACCAAGGGGGCGTCGGAGCATGAATCGCTACCTCTTGACCAGGAGCCCAGTCCTGTCGCCGAAACCAAGGTAAAAGGACAAATCGAGTGCGAGAAGCCCACCAAGGAGGCGCCGGAGCATGAATCTCCACCGATTGACCAGACGCCCAGTCCTGCTGCCGAAACCGAGGGAGAAGGGCAAAAGGAGAACAAACCTGCCGACCACACGCCCAATGAGAGCACTGACGACGACTCAGATTCGGACGCATCTTCTGACTGGGAAATGCTACCAGTGGTGCCAGAAGATGAACCAATATATAACGGGGAACAACCATCAGACATCATGGAAGAAGAAGAATTAGGGGAAATGCACGAACACGGAGTCATGCTCCTACATGACAATGATGAAACAATGGGGGAAGCACACCTGGCGGCCGATGAAAGTCATACTCAAGACCAACCGCCGAAAGAAGTCGAAGACAGTACTATTGACGATAAAAGGCCCAGCGAAGAAATTGTCTTTTGCAAGGAGTCTGCTGACGAAAGCGACGGGGATCGATCTGCGGATCAGTCTGATGATGTCACGCATGACACTCACACGACCCATTCAGTTTCCATTGGATCGTCTTCGGACGAAAGAGATCACTTTATTGGAGTCCACACTACTACTTCTGGATCCAAGCGTCAAATATCCGCTCAAGTTCAGATGGACGGCACCGTCAAGGTGGTCAAACAGCAGTCTAACGCTGAGGCGGCCATGGAATTGTTGGCAAATTTAATGCCGTTCTAAACCTCCAAATACTGTTTCGTTGCGTTTGGCGCACTATCGAATATCCTGGCGTTTCATCTTATGTCAACTTTAGAGTACGTAATATCAATGTACATGTAATGTAATACTATCATAACCAGCGTCATCCAGCGCTACACAGGTATGCACGGTACTGTCTGTATCATAGCTATCGGGTCGATCGTTAACCGCTAGTCGGGTCAGTCTAAATTGTGACATCGTGCGTCCGTCGTGCGTTCTGTCAAGGCACAGGGGAAGGCTGACGCGCACGGACGTTAAAAAACCGCTGCTGCGCGTGACTTTTCCAATCCAAACGGAAATTTGAAAAATAGCCACCAGCGGAAGTTGGAAGAAATCGCCCACGATGATGATTGTCTCTATCGAGGGAATAATCACCGTCCAGCAGCAGACAGAATCTGTGCTTCTTTACCTGTTTTATATTCCACGGCAATGCAACGTCTCGTTTCTTTCTTGCATCGATTAGTGATCTTCGTGCTTTTGTCCATTTCCATTTTCCCCGCGCCTTGCACATCCAATCGTTCTCGATCACTACGACAAAGACGAAAAAGGCAAATGGATCCATCACGGCTTCGTTCCTACATTCAAAAGGACCTTGTTCCAGCCGTCTCGACATTTATCAAGCACGATGTCCCTACCATTGGCACGGGCCTGGCAGTAGGATGCTTTGCCTCCTATTCCATCTTTGGACTGTCGACGTGCACCCAACAGATGCTTGGCATCTCTACGGGCACCAAAGTATTAGCACGTGCCATGGGAGTTCCCACCGTCTGCCTCGTTTCCTTGGCAAGTTATCATGGGACGACTTTGGCTCAAGCATGGACTCGGAATCCAGCATTGATCCGAGATCCCAAATCTTCGTTGCGGATGTTGGCTATGTCCCCATCTCGAGCTGGCGAGTATTATGAAATCTCGCCAAGTATTCGACTTCCCAAGAGGGATGTTCATGTGTAAGTACTCATTCAAATGCTTTGGAATTGAGAAAATTGAAAATATGACTCACTCGCCTCCCCCGATTCTTGAATTAGTTGCGTGGTTGGATTGCTCATGTTCAATAGTTTGGGTGGAAGATTCTGGCAAATTGCGCCGAGTAGCTACACAAAACCTGGTAGTTTTGGACTACAATCTCTCCCCGCTACCAAAGCCTATGTTGGATCAGGCAACCCGAAGAGCGTTGCATTGAGTAAGATATTTAAAGGGGATGGCTGTCACACTTGCGGCACAAAAAGTGGCATACCTCACGGGGATCACATGCCACCCATATCGGTTGGCGAAATTATGGAAAAGGGAGGAAAGCCGCCTGGTTATCGATTTTTTGCCCAGTGCGCGACGTGCAGCAACCGCCAAGGAGGTATTCTTAAAACGGCAACTGGCAATCTACAATCGAATTGGGACTTTACCAAAAAGATTCGTTTCTTAGAGAACTCGGGTGGTGTTGCCGACGCTTCTTACAACCACGCAGCACGGCCTCGATTCTACCATTTGACGGGAGGGATTATTGGAGGGATTGCAATGCTAGATCAAAATTTCGATCAACGTTTCATTACCGTATTTGGAAAGGTAAAGAAACAGCTTGGAACATGGTTTGCAAAATGGTAGTGAGCAGGCATGCTGTACACGTCGCTGAGGAGCCGTCACTGCATCAAAATGAGTTGCTGGTGCATGGCTACCAAATCTATCATCCAGAGATCATAGATAGATCTGAAACTTAATTAAATAGATGCACTCAAGTGAAAGCGCTAATGAAAGTTATGACTGAATGCACAAACGTTGTACCTGGTAGACTCTTCGATCCATGATAAAAGGCCGAGTGACCAGCCAGTCATCTCACGACTGCTCTTCTGTCCACCGTTTGGTCTCCTCAATTCTTCGCGTAGAAGCACCCCATTGCCTTTCGGCGGACATTGTTCATCTTGGACGTGGCCAAAGCTTGCTTCAGTCTCGTCTGAGCGTCTAGCAGCATTTCTACCATTTCGCTGACCTCCTGGCCTCTTGCCGCCATGTAGTGATATTCTTTTCCTTTCTGCATACCAGGATTAAGCTGACTCGCCTCCAAATCCTCTTCCTCCCGTTGTTGATCATCGCGCTGTTGCTTCTTCAGCCTTCTACCCTCGGCGCGCTTTCGACGTGCCAGAAGGAATGAAATGCACTTGTGACACATGAAATCGTCTTCTGGCTCTGGGTCCTTGACCGTAAAGCGTTTTCGGATACACTTCAGGTGCTCGGCATTGGTGCAAAAGTCGCAACATACCAACTCGCCCCCAGTTTTGCAGAGCGCGCAAACATTTCCGTGGTTGTCCTCATGATTGCGCTTCATACTTGGAAAGCGACCAGAATCGACTTCATCTGCCAACGCACTAGTATCAATGATGGGAGGCAAGGGTTTGGGCGGCGGCGGCGGTGGAGCCGGTTTGAGTCGACGGCGATGTCGACGGCGGCCAGGTTCAGCAAGTTGTCCCCTTTTCCTCCGTGGTTTCTTGAATCCAAGTGACTTGAAAACTCCCTTGTACATCGAGCCGTGCTTCTGATTTGCGGCAATCCTCTCATACTCTCGTTTTTCGGCCTGAAACCTTTTCTGGAGATGTTCCAGAAGTGCTCCGGGTCCATCCACTGACAAGTCACCTAAAACTTCTGATTCGTTGACCTCCATGCTATCGCCGCCAGTGTCCGGTGCTTCGCTACCCCAACCCACCAAAGCAGGAAGCTTCAAGTCATCAGAGAATTCCATGTCTGCCTTGACAACCTTGAAGCCGAGACTGATAAGAACTTCGGGGTACATAGGTTTGGGCCTAATCTTCTTCCGCTTCTTTCTCTTGTCGGACTTGCCGGCAGCATTTCGTGGAAGCATTTCCAGAACGTTCTGTTTATCAGATGCGATCGCTTTGGCTGCAACCTCGATACTTTCTTCACGGTCCCATCGCTTTTGACCCTCCATGGCATTCTTCTGGATACAAGCTTTGTTGATGGCATGATATTTTACTCCAGCTTGTGTAGCAAAGTGACGTCCACAATCACGGCATTCATACACTGGCAATTCTCCATTGTAGCGGTCCTTCAACAGCTTGCGCTGTAAGAATAGGCGGGTCGGAGATTGGCCCTGATTTCCCTCGCCCCTCAATTTATCGCTTGTTTCTCCGTCAGAAAAGAACCGTTCACGCGTGTCAGGGACCAAGATGCATTCGATGATCCGATCGGGGCAGAAGTTATCTGGAAGAGCAGGATCCTTGGGCAGTGGCTGCGTCAAGAGAATCTGTTTGATTTGTTTCTTGTGACTAGGATCACCATCAAAGTAGGCATCAAACATGGATTTCTTGGTCAATTGGCCACTCTGATAGAGTTTGTTGACATTGCTTCGCCGAACCCGGGAATTTGCTGCGATAATGGTCATAACCTTTGCATTTTGACTCTCAACTCTGGGCTTGGCCGCCTGATACGATTTTACTTGATTGAGTAGATTATCAGGAATATCCCCTGTCGGAATGGCGCGGTCATCCTTGACTACCTCCACTACGCCAAATTGAGTAACGAACTGCATGCCAGGCTTCAACGTGTCCATGCTCACCGCCTTGTCCTTCTTCTTCTTTCTCGAGGTACCTGGCAGCAGACAAACTTTGTGCTCTACCGAATAGAGAGTCAGATGAGTGAGAATATGCGCAACTCTTCGTCTCGCCGATTCTTTTCATCCGAGTAGCTCTTATGAAGAACTTACCGACATGGTAATCACGGCCTAGGACGGACGTAAACTCTCGCTTGCAGTGAGGGCAAGTACGCGTTTCCAGGGGACCACGAAAGCGTTTGGACGCTGGGCCGTCCAAAGCCCCCTTTCTAGACTTTCCACGTTTGCGTTTGGATCTAGCCAGCACGTCCGGATCCGTGCATTGTTCGATCCGGCACACCCAGTTGTCTGCAAACCGAAAACGGGTAATGTGAGTAAAGAGTTCCAAACGCAAAACTTTTGCTGCACGCCATATGGTACACATACCCACGTGATACTGCAGTCCCAACCTGGTAGACATGATCTTGTTGCAGTGCGGACAAGTTCGTTGTGCCAAGGGACCACGTCCTGGAACCTCCTTGCTACTACGCGAGGATTTCTTCTTGGCGCGGGGTTTAGAAGCACGCTGACTCGAGTAACTCTCATCTCCACTTGAAGCTGCTGCATCGTCCTTGTAATCATCGTCTTCACTATCACTCTCAATAACAATTTGTTTTGTTCCTTGTGCAACCGGCTTGGACTTTGTTGGGGAGGACTGTCGTTTGCGGCTTGCAGGTTTCGGCATTTCGGGTTCTTTGATACTTTCAGGCTCCATCGAACGCCGTTCTCTCGAAGATCTTCGAAGACTGGCAATTTCCTTCTTTGCTGGTGGCGGCGTGGACTCTGCAGGGGATGACCGTCGCTTGCGGGTTGCAGGTTTCGGCTTGTCGGCTGCCTCCACTTTGATGCTTTCAGGCTCCGTCGAAGATCGTGAACGCCGATCACTTATGGATCTTTGACGACTCGGGGAAGCGGCCTTTTGGGCCTCCTGAGTTAATTTTATGGCTGGCCTCTTCACCACCGTCGCCTCCTCCTCCATGTCATCGTCCCCACCATCGTCAGGGCCGTCCTCGGCGGGTACTGCGACGGCAACTGGCTCACTGGCCCGTTTTCGACCACGCGTTGCTGGACGTTTCGGCATATTCTCTCTCCTGTCTTCTTTGCACGTTTTCACCAACAATGTTAGAGGTAGTGCCACAGTGCAGAGGCTGCAAAGCCATTGCCCATACAAGAAGCTCACGCTGACAATAGGATCATTGCATCAAAACTCTGAAGGTTCCAAAATCCGTGTGTTGTGGCCGCATCTGCAAAAAGGCTGTTGGCGGACGTGTCCGATGACGTCCGCTAAAATGACTTCTTCGATCCGGATACTGCCATTTCGCCAACTTCTCACCTCTGTAGTGCCGGCGTCGTGTGGTTGGTGGCACGATTCCGCATCCTTTTCTTCTCCGACGATGACAGCCTCACATTCCTCCTTTGACATCAAGCCATTTTTCAATAAACTTGCATCGTCAAAGAGGCAACACAACTCTATTGTTACCATCTATTGAGATCCTTGCAATCGACCATTCATTAAGAGTTGGCGTCAGTTTGATTTGACTGGCAACGAAATTTCTACCACCCCGGAACGAGAAAGCAACAAACATATCATGGGAAGTTCTAGCAGCAAACCGACACCTGTCTGCGAGGATTGCCTACCGGAAAAGCAACAGCCCCTTCCCCCAGAAGATAATATTTCGGCAGAAGGCAAAGCCTGTGCTCCCTATTATGCCTTTACTCAAAGTTGCATGGAAATTAACAATTCACAAATTTCCCAATGCAAAGAAGAGTGGGCCGCGTTCAAGAAATGCTTTGAAGACAACAAGCCACAGCGGGAATAAAAGAATTTTGGACGATATCTTGGTCCCTGGTGGTTGTATCCTTATCACACTGGATATGGCATGTACTGAACGTCGGATGGCGGCCTATCTGTGCATGGATCTATGGTCATGGTGTTTTTCGCATCCATCCGGACTGGCCAAGTCGAAAAGGACGGTGTCAGGTATTTTAAAGATAGCACTATCGTTAGTGCTATACATGCCGTCGCCAGACTTTTCCTCTCAAGCAGCGTTTCTGCACAGTATTTGTAGAGACATCGTCGGCATGGATTCAGTGTGGCCGCACTACATATTACTAGTAGGCAACGTTTGATTCTGTAGTTTGGAACGTCAAGTTGTATTCGGTATCTACTAGGATGAACCGCAAATGTGGCGGCGAATTACAACTACACGAGAGTATCCAGTGCTTGTTGGGTGGTTACCTTGCAACGCTAAATATATCATATCAGACAGCAGCACTGGACAGCGACCCCTCCAAAGGTTCAAATGTCGTGCTACGAGACAGTTGTGGGTGCACATGGAAGCGCAGGTTGTGTATCCATTCACAGCGACTTGAAGTGTACAGTCAGTCCATCCGACCACAGCAACGTCACAATGGATACAAGAACAACATCACAAACTCATCCACGAGCAGAGAGTATTACAAACCCCGCGGCTTACTTTTCCTCGGGATCTAGTAGAACGAATCCAAATGAATGAAGACAAGGGTATGAGATGAATCATTCACATCCGCGCATAGAGTTTGTCGTTTCCGAGCAAGTTAGTACTTACAATCAAAATTGGCAGTGATTCCCAAAATACGCATGGCCTCCTTCTTTTCCATGCCACGTTTCTTGATCAAGTACGTTTTGCATTCAAAGATATTGTCGGTCCAACGATGAGCGGCTGCTGTTACGAGTTGGAGTTCCTTGTCCAAATCCGCCAAGGCGGCAGGATCATTTTCTTGAAGAGTCGCCAATTCGAGGAGAATCTTGGTTTTGCGTTGCTCGAGCTCCGTCAAGCGGCGCAACTTGGCGGCACGGCCAGTCGAAGTAGTAGTAGTACTAGCAGGTTTGGACGAGGATGACTCGTTAGTACCATCACCACTGTTTTCTTCTAGTTCTTCTTCCCGCCCACGCTTGGCGTCCGCCAGTTGCGCCGACGCTTCTTCCACGCGGGGTTTGAGTTCTTGAATTGCTTCGAGAGTTTGTTGATGGGCCTTTTGCGCCAAGCGATCCTTTTTGGCTTTGAACGACCAGCAATAGTTGGATCCACCAATCTTTTCCTTTTCGACGAGTCCATCGTCCACTAGCGACTGATGAATGTCGGGAATGCTATTGGCGTTAATGCCGGCCTTGGCCGCCAATGCCAGAATTTCTTTTTCCGTGTAGACTTGCTGGGACTTGTGATAAATGCTGACACACGCATGATTCGAAAAAGAAAAAGCAGGCAGTTGACAAAGAATCAGCAGTGGTATGAGCATGCAATGTAGGCGATACTTGTCATGGCGAGTGTCATGGTTGTGCACAGCACACGATACTCACTCGAGAATCACTTTGCGCTTCTCTTCCGCGGACATGCGTTTTGCGCCAGCCATTTTGGAGGATACGAAGTACAAAGAAGAAGAACTATAGATGTGGAAAAGAGGCGAGGATAAAAGTCAAGGACCGAGGCTTTCAATGATGACAATAGAGACGTTGAATGCCCAAAGGAAGTGAGATGATGCTGTTGCAAGCATCATCATTTTTACCACCATGAGAATGAAGGCCACGCCAAGTTCTTGGCCCTGCCGACGCGCGTCGGGCCATTCCTGTACAGTCAGTCGAGTGAGTCATTTCCGGATCAAGTGTACCGCGATTGGGACAAGGTTGAGGTGGCGCCGGGCGCGCAGGGATTGGTAGATTTGATTGGATGTTGGGTGGCTGTTGGTGAGAAGCATGGGAAGTGGCGGGTAGGTGCCTGGGGGCAAGGTACTTGGGTACGTTGGTGCGAGGGGTAAGGTGGTTTGGAGGTGTGGTAAGCGGGATGGGACGACATGTTGGTCTTGGCGGGCGCCGGTGTTCCGTGGCACATGTAATAGCTAGGAAGTTGACAGTCTTGCTTTGTATGTAGGGAAAAATAATGGTTAACTGGAGTATGCAGTGATTTCATAATTGTTTGGTGTTAAATTCGAGCAAGCCTGGTGTCGGCGAGTTGGGCGAGCATCTGGAATAGCAGAGGCTGAATAGAGACAAGACGTCTCGTTTTTTGCGATTTTGTGTTGGCTCGAAAGAAGTGTGCTGGACACCCTAATAACTTGTTGACATTTAGACATGTACTAATTTTCACTCTGTCCACCTATAGACACTCCTACATCTACTCCATTCCCAGTCCCAGGCGCTGTTTCGTAATCCTGCCGTAGGGAGGATTGAAGTAGTTAGAAGTGAATTGTCTCTGTCCACGGATTTCTTTGGTGTTTTTGTGGAGGATGTCAGTGATCTTAAGGCAGATATCTACGGCGTTTGCTTTGACGACGACATCACCAAGCTTCCTTTTACCACCTTCGGCGTTGGTTGGGGTATCGTCGAATGTGAGGCCCAACTCTTCGTCTTTAAGGTCATAGAAAGACCACCTTTCTGCTTCTGGGACTTTGTGAAGTCCCTTTTGGATCGAGTAACCATGCTCTTCCAGGAATATCTTGTAATCGATGACGAATTTTGCAGCATTTTTCTCGCTGTCCTTCTTGGTAAGTCCTTTAAAAAGAACCATTCCTTCGAAATTGTATCCCTTGGTAGTTTTTTTTGCTTTGTCGGTCTTGGGACCTTCCGAGAGGATAACGGGAAAGCAACAGTACTTATCGAAGGGTTCTTTGCCCTGTTCGACGGCCTTGGTTCCTTGGCAAATGAAAGGATCTCTGCCGTTCGACGAGTTGCGGCATGTCACTAGCATGAGGTTGCCACGTAGATGCTTGACGTGCACCTCACAGTGGACTCCATTGTTTTTTTTTGGTTGGAGGACTAGCCTGAAGGTCAACAGCTCCGTTTTTGGTGATCTGATGCAGTACCTTAAAGAAGCCCGAGTCTTCTGAGTTAATGCTTGATACATCGTCATCAATATCGGGAGGTTGGCCATTGCAAGAGGCGGTGGTGGTGGCGACTGCAGGCTGCGTCGCACTTTTGTTCATAGGGATACCATCTTCGATGGGATTCAACTGGACCGGGTTCATGGTGGCAACGTGGTTAAAGTTTTCAGCAGCGGGGGGGGGGGGGTTGCGATTGTCGTTATCATTGGTACCATTGATGTTGTCA